>PVKA01002005.1:10252-126903 GCA_004027165.1 Ctenomys sociabilis | reverse complement strand
GATAAGGTCTGACCCAAACTTCAGGCTGTTAGTTTGAACTTGATCTCTGCTCATATCCCCTGGCTTCTACTATGTTTTATGCTTAGACGTTTTTGAAGCCAGACTATGGAAGGATTGAAAAGTGCGGAACTGAGGCACTCTACCTAAAAGAGGGCATTAATTAGGGAGTGTCTTAGTTACTTTTTTACTCATTGCTGGGACAAACACTGGACATTCAAAGTGGAGGAAGGAAAGGTTTCTTTAGCTCACAGTTACTGGAGGGTTCAGTCCATATTCTGCTGGGTCCAAGGCAGAGGACAGCAGTCCATGGCGGCAGAAAACAATGAAGAGCAGAGGAGCAGCGGCAGCTGCGGCGTCCGTCAAGCCTCGCTCTTCCTTCTGCGCTAACTGTGAAGACTGTAGCTCCTCCAGTGGTGAAGCTGCGAAGATGAAGCTCCTCCGAAAACTGGGACTTCTAGCATAGTTCTAGGAGTGGGGCAGGGACAGGAAGCCTTCCTCAATCCCTTTATGTACACTTTTTGTACTGAGTCACTCTGGGGCCGCCCATGGCCCTAGGGTGGAACCAATTGCACCCTAGTGCCAGCCCAATAGTGCTTGAGGTTGGACCTTGCCTGCCTGCAGGGCTCCTGAGCTGATTCAGCCAAGTTGACACAATGTGTCAACTAACACAGGGAGAAAGCCCAAATTAGAGGCTAATCCTGCTTTTCCATTTCATTTCTCCATAGGCCAGTAGAGAAAATGGAGAACATCAGTATTCATGGGCTGAGCAAAGTACAGAATATGTGAGGTGCGGACCAGCACCTTAGTCCACGGGGCTGTGATAATGAAGCACCACAGGCCAGGCTGCATGGCACCAGCAGGCGTTAATTGCACATGGATCTGAGAGCTGAGAAATCTGAGGTCGGGGGCAGGTGATTCAGAGCCATGGAGAACTCATCTTCAGCTTCACAGATGGTGCATCCCCCCCCCCCCATATCCCAGCATAGCAGGCTGACTTGCTCTCTGCCTGGGGACCCTATATGAGCACAGCCACAAGCCTGAGGCTCTGCCTCTGTGAGTCAATCACTTGGGATAAGGACCCAGGTCCTAGCACACAGGTGGGGGTGGCAGTGGTGAGGATTTCATCCCAGGGACGTAGAGGGCCTGACGTAGAAAGATGCAGTCCACACAGAGCACGTCTTCAGGAAGCAAGGGGTGCCCTCGGTGAGTACCCTTAGTGTTAAGCTCTGCGTGCATGAGGATAATCTAGGACATGGAACTAGGAAAGGCCTGCACAGTGGCCCAGGTGTACCAACAGGCCTGGGCCTGCAGAGTAGCTTTGTCTAGAGTTCTTTGGCTGTGTCTTTAAAGGTATATGTTTACTTCTGCCAACAAACTGTGTTTGTCTTCGGTTTGAAAGAGAAAATGAAGAGAAAAAATTTTTCATGGTCAGCTGGGAAGAAGTGCGTGGCTTTTGTTTTTAATGTGCAATGGGGCATTCGGCCAAGAAACACATTTTTTTCTGCTACAAGAAGCTGACTCCATTGACGGCAGGTTGGATTTCTGATTTCTGCACTATTTCTGATTTCTTCCTTCATTCTTTTGGCTGTTCTAACATTTGTGTAAGTTTTTAATTATTTACACAATCCTTTCTGGCTAAGATGCCTATGGGCTTTTGGGAACAAAATATAATTGCTATGGGCTAAGCTGGGTCCCCTTTGGAAACCCTAGTGCCAATCAACTCAGAAAATTGCTATCTTGCTAGGCGTGGTGGCACATGCCTGTAATCTCAGCACTAGAGAGGCTGAGGCAGGAGGATTATTGTGAGTTCGAGACCAGCCTGAGCTACAAAGTGAGCTTAAGGCCAGCCTGAACTGCATAGTGAGACCCTGTCTCAAAAAGACAAAAAAAAAAAAAAAAAAAAAAAAAAAAAAAAAAAAAAAAAAAAAAAAAAAAAAAAAAAAAAAAAAAAAAAAAAAAAAAAAAAAAAAGGCTATCTTTAGAGACATGTGGGTCATTTAGAGGTAGGATAAAATGAGGCCATGAGGGTGGGTGCTGATCCCGGGTGGCTTTATACACAGAGCAAACTTGAACATGTGACACTCCAGGATGTCTGTACACAGAGGAAGGACCCAGAAAGGTCACAGTGGGAACTAAGCCATCCATAAGATCAGCCAGAGAGAAGGCAAGAAGAAACCAAGCCCCCAGAACCTTGACCTTTTGGCTAACAGAACTGTGAATACAGTCTGTGGTATTTGTGGTGGCAGCCTTAGAAGAAGAACACCAACCTAAGTGTGAGCTGGACTGGTGGAACTGTAGCCCTCCAAATAGTCCCTCTGACTCTTGGGAATGCAGGGACAGTTCAGGTGTCTCTCTTAGGTTCACATATTTGTGAGATACTTTGCAGTGATGAAATTGTCTTTTAGGGTGAACTTTCACAAAACTACCCAAGCAATACTGACATAACTAGTTCGATCCCAACCTAGTTCTTTCTCTAAATTCATATATGTAACATTTATTCATATTTCTTCAATGAAACATTTTAAGGGCTTGCCAAGTACACATTTCCAGTGAGCAATTCTGTTGAGCCTATTGAATTCCTACAAACATCGCCATCAAACGTCTCTGTCTACTATCCACAAGTGGTCCCCACTCTCTTGGGCACTAAGGGCCAGTTTCATGGATGGCCATCTCCCTTGGAAGGTGGGCGTATGCAGAGGAATGCTGGCGGCAGAATGAGTTGAAGGAACATGTTGCACAGTGTAGATCAGTGGTGAGCCTCTGGTAGGAGTGCTTGGGCAGGCACACGGAGGCCTCTCTGTTGGGGACAAGTCAAGTTGCCCCAGTGTCACCCCAGCAATGAGCACTGGGTAATAGCACACATAGGGGTCATGTGCATGCTGGGAAAGGAGTAGACACCACGAATTCAATCTTAGCTGTCATTATATGAGACACCATAAACCATACTCAACTGAAAAAAGGAGAGTGGATTTTTTTTTTTTTTTTTTTTTTTTTTGTCTTTTTGAGACAGGGTCTCGCTATGCAGTTCAGGCTGGCTTTAAGCTCACTTTGTAGCTCAGGCTGGTCTCGAACTCACAACAATCCTCCTGCCTCAGCCTCCCGAGTGCTGGGATTACAAGCATGCGCCACCACGCCCGGCTAGGAGAGTGGATTTTAAAGAGAAGTTATAACTGTAGTTAACAACTTTGTTTTTTTCCTTTATACATAATAAAGCAAACAGATTTTTTTCCACAAGTCAAGAAAACATCAGTTTTGGTTCTTATTAAGTATATGTTTTGCTGTCTATATTGCTTTACTCTGCCTGTCTACTTACCTGTACGCACTCTCCATGCTGACATAAACTGAGTGGCTCTACAAGCAGTCTAATTTCAGATTCAATGAGTGTCAATGTGTTTCTCTATAATTTGCACCCCTCTCTGACTAATAAAGTGCTTCCTGAGTTGAGCCACTATCTTCCTTTGGTATGGAGGGACCTTTTATAGAAATATATTTATTTCTATAAATATATAGAAATATATTTATTTCTATAAAAGGATATATGAATCACATAAGTTCAATTTTTAATGTGGGGTTTACACAAGAACATACTTTAATATGAGAAAACAGTGTTCATTCTCTGATTCTTTTATCTGTTTCCTCAAATTCCAGGCACAGTAAAACATAACAATCCCATTAGTGGAAAGCACAGCCCAATAAACAAACAAAAGTGTAGCGTGAGAGCCATAGACCACCACTTTGGAAAATTAATTTTGACTTTTTCTCTTTGAAAAGTCAAGCTCATAGATATTTTAATTTCAGAAGATCTTCCTAACCAACCAGGCAGATTAAAACAGGTCCAGTTAGATTCCTGTTGCATGAAAAATAATATTTAAATAAAATTTGCTCAATTTTTAAACTGTTTCTATGTTTACTCAAAAAAAAATATTATAGTGGCAATTAAGGAATTTAAAAAAAACTCTAAAACAGATTTCAGTTTTGTATATTTCCTGCCTTTTCTTTATGTGTATTAATGTATCCATTTACTTTCCAGTTATCTGACTGTAAAGTGAAAACAACTCTAGAGCCAAACGCTGTTCCCACAGCAAGTATTTTGTGACAGCCACAGCATAAGGGTTAGGAACCAAAATAGTTCAGTCCTGTGGTCTTGGGGTGCTGCCAGTGCCTGTTAATATCCACCCTAAGTCTCCAAATTCTTAATTTTTATTTATTAGTAATCCTAGAACTCAAAAAAAATCCTTGATTTCCTTTGCCGCATAGAAGAGGGCAGAGGCAGACTCCGCCTACCCCAGTGCCTAACACAGTGCTGGGACATTTAGTTACTAAATGAAAGCAAAGAAGGGGAACTGGTATCTTTCTATTGGCTCCAAATCGGTTTCCCCTCTTTAATAATTTCTTATTCACTTGAGAGCACAGATCTGTGATGAAGAAGAAAAAAATCGCCACTGCCGCATTTAACACTTGTACATTTTATTGAATTAAATCAGCCATTGTACAACATTGCAGCTATGTATTGTTAGTGTTGTATTTTTTTCCATTAACTAATACATGCCCTCATAGATATATTCAATTAGTGTTATCACCATGGGAACAAGATGCTGATTCATCAACTGAAAATTCACTTCTTCTCACAGTATTCAAGTTTTTGATAACACAGCAAAAATCAAAAATCAAAGGAAGGTGAATAACCATTATGTTGTTACACAGACATCATCTGCACTGCAAATTACACAACAGAAATGCTTGTCTTGGGCTCCAAGTGGAGATTGTGACAAAAGGACCTCAGTGTGTGTCACAAAGGTCCACACGGGCCTCTCTCCTTTCAGATGCCAGAGAGCACTCTACTTCCTATCTTGCCAAAAAGTGCTAGCCTTTGAAGATCAGGAGATTTGGCTTATGGGAAACGTCCCTTCCAGAACATTTTTTCTCTTGGCAATGTTACTTGAAATTGTTTGTTGCATTGGTTTCTGACATGTGGAGCAATGAGTCATTTTTTTTTGTACCACAGGAAAAGACCAGATAGAACTGGAAAAAGTTCAATCCCTGGAGGACAGACTTTTTATTTCATCTTCATTGAATATACTTTTCTTTAACAAATAACTGGTTCAAAATGTATACTGTTTATATGAATATATTTGTGAATATATAATATATATGTTAAAATGCTACACAGCTCTGACCACTAGAGGAATAAGAAATAGGACGTGGAAATCGTTCAGGTTGTTCCAGTCCCTTCCTTGAAACAAACAGAAAAGTGCACAAATGCACTTAAGAATTTCCAAGTAAGTTGGATTTCAAATAAATAAACCAGAAATTTCAACCAAAACCAAACTTTCAAAGGATTTCTCAACTTTGTCTGCAAGCTGAAATACAGATCTTGCTAGAAGGTGGAAAGTTTTCACTCAGAGCAAAAAAGAATGAAAACCATTGCTGTGATTGGAAGAAGGGATTAGACTGTGGCTTTGATTTTTAAATGTCACATGCAGGTACTGAGAAGACATAAAGCTGTAAGGGGGGGCAGTGAAAAATTTAAAAAAAAAAACACTGACAGGGTAAAGGAATTTAACTTTTTTTTTTTTTTTTTTTTTTTTTTTGTAGTGGGTAAATCTTGTTACCATTGAATTTATCTACAGTGCAGTGGCTGGAAGAAAGTACCACCAGTAAGACAGTGTGGTTTGCTAAAGCAGCAAGGGAAACTGGAAAACTACAGTAGTTATAACTTTTAAAATACCCTGCCAACATGTCCAAAATCAGAAAGACCTGAAGATGCTAGAATGCCACAGGATGTAGCTTCTTGCAGCTTAATACCTCATTGTCTCAATCTGTTTGCCTCCTGCTCCCTTCGCCCCTTCCTCAGACACAGTCATAGATGATGGCTGGCGAGCACCAGCAGTAGCTTCGTAGTGAGGACAGTTCTGCAGGATTACTGACTCTTCTTTAAATAAGAGCAATTGGCTATTCTGGATGTCCTAAGGATGTGGTACTTCTGCGGTGCTTCTTTCACAGTAGAACTGTGTTGTTCAATCATTTGATTGTGTTAGCAATATCTTTATTAACCATTGTTCAGCAATTTCTAGAGACGGTTTATTCCGTGGTGCCCAGTGTGGATATGGTAGGCAGTGGTTTTGATTTTAACACATTGTTCATCTGAGCATTTGAGCTATATACATCGTACATGGATATCCTGAGGAAGGAATCCTATGGGTCGTCACTGAAAGAGGTCTGCAGCTGAAGTTCTTCCAATCAACACATTTCTATGGAACTTGAGCAGAAGCAAGAACGGAGGCGGCTGGTTCCCAGGTTCCCACAGACACACCAAGGAGCAGATACAGCATCCATAACAAAGGGTGCTATCTTTGGTCACAAATTAGCTTATCATTAGAGAACGGGGGAAAAAAATGAAAAGAAAATGCTGTATATTTTCTAACAGTGGAAATGTCAGGGGATCCCATAAATTGGGCCAGTGAGAACACTCCTCTAAGGAAGCAGGAGGTCCTGCACCGGCCACTGCAGTGGGATGGGCAGCCCCTCACGTGGCCTCCCTCGTCAGGTCCTCCTGGTGGAAATGCTGAAGGAGTCTCTGGAGGTCACGCTGGAGGTCATCCTGGCCCAGTGCTTGTGGCACATCCTCCAGGTGCTCCAGCTCAACACGCTTCCCAAGCTGGTCCTTCGCCACAGCCCTCTTCTGTGTCCTGGCTTTACTCATTGTTGTCCTGGAGGAGAGTGGACAGGGAGAATTATGCTGAAAGGCAGCTTCTCAGGATGAGGCGAACTGTGACTCTAAAGTCCTTCTTGTCTTACTTCTAGATAGTTCCACCAAGCTCACAGTGTAACAGCTACAGCATCTCTCCAACTCTTGGTTACAACTACTATGAGTGAAAATGGCTTATGACACCTTGGGAGTGTGTTTTGAAGCTGGGTGTGGTGGCACATGTTTGCATTGCCAGCACTCTGGGAGGCTGAGGCAGGACTGCAAATTTGAGCCCAGGCTGGGTAATTTAGTGAATTAGAAATATTGACTCAAAACAAGAAAGGCCTTGGGGAGCTGGGGAGATAGCTCAGTAGAATAAGCACTTGCTTGGCAAGCACAGGGTCCTGAGTTCAATCCTCGGTTCAGAAAAAAAAAAACAAGGCCCAAGGATGTAGCTCAGTGCAAAGGTCCTGGTTCAATCTTTAGTACTTTCCCCCTTTATGTATATTGTAACAAGGAATATTTTTTAAAAACCTTTAAGAAATGTTTCAAATAAATAAAGTCATACTTTAATATGATTCTCTGAAAAAGAACCCATATAGCGTTCGTGTTTTGATTAAGTGGTATTGATCTAAAGACCCCAATTCATCCTGAGTAATTACACAAGCCCCTTTCTACAGCAAAGAAAAACAGCTTTTAATATAATTTATTCAAAGCCACCTTAGCTGCCCACTTAATCCTTACAATCTTCTCCTGACCTAAACTTCCCAGAGTGATTCTGTGAGAAAACTTCTCTAGGAGACACCATCTTTTAAAAGTGCAATATTATTCTACCATAGACAGGAAAATGATGATGCCTAAGAGGGTCCTAAAACTTCATCTGTATGGTGAGGAGAAAGAGGAAACAGCAGAAAATCCCAGACAGAAAAATGTAGCCTTTATATTCTCAGAGCTCTCCATACTTTACTCATTCAGGGTAACCTGCTTGTCTCTCTAATCAGACTGGTGGTTCCTTGAGAAAAGATGCTGTGACTTTAGTTGCTGATTAGTTTATTTATTTTTTAGTTAGAGCTGAACTCACTACATAATTTGGCTGACCCTAAACTTATGGTGATCCTCCTGCCTCGGCCTCTTGCGCACTGAGATTACCGGCATGCACCACCACATCTGGCAAGACACTCCCACTCACTGCTGTATTTCACACTATTAATTCCCGGCACTCTTCAAATATGATCATGCCCTAGTTCGTTCACTCTTAATTCTCCTCACTATGTATTTGTGAATATAATTATTCATTCCACAAACACTTGTGAATGTACTGTATTTGTCAGACACAGATATCATAACAAATACGGAAATAATCTTATGAGAATTTAAGCAATATGGCTCACATAACAATAGCAGCATGTAGTGGCACCAAGAGGAGTCCATAAGCACAGTGCCCTCATCTTCCCTGAAACAGGGGTAGGACAGGCCTGGTATCTGGGGCTTGGCCTGGCCTTTTTCTTATGGACTCCTAATGTCCAGTAGCTGGAAGTTCCGCCCACCCCACCCTCTAAGCATTCACTAAGATCATCCTATGTTCTAGAAAAAGGACTCGCTTCAGTCCGAATGCTCCCAGCCCTGTTTCCTTCTCCATTCTCTCCCGTTCTCTCACTCTTCTTTGATATAACAGGAATTGCTCTGTATTTGAAGGCAATTTTTATTTGTCCCTCTCAGTGAAATGGCTAACTATGACTGCAGCAGTGGAAATCAGGTTACATTTTTCTACCTATGCAGCACCCACTACTTTTCCTCTTAAAAAAGGCAGGTGTCTGACTATTTCTGCCAAGAGTGGGGAGAAGCCTTATGGCAAGCACTGGTGTCAGGAGGTTGGTCTCTATTGGAGGACACTTCTTATATTTTCTGCAGGTGTACCATGTGTGATTGAAAGGGAAAACATATATTTAAATTTTTAAACTATGTTGCAGAATAACACATGTTGCCATTAAGCTCCCTCAGAATATTCCTCCTCACTGCAAAAACAGCCTATTGTTCTTGCCAGTTTCTTAAGCAATTCTGGACCCATTTTGTGAGTGCCTTTAGTTGCACTGCCATGGCTGCCTTGATGTCCTGAGTTGGTTCTGAACATCTCCCTTGGATGAGCATTTTGACTTTGGAGAAGAGCCTGACACTGCACACAGTGAATAAGGTAAATGAGCACACACTGTCATGTTGGATGACAGAAAGACTTACGGCATTGGCAGCAGCATTCACGGTATTTTTTTATCACACCCCATAAAGACACTCAGGAAACAGAACTTCCAGAACTGCTTCAGAAAGTGGCATGAATGATGGGCTAAGTGTGTGTGAAGCGAGGGGAGTGTCTTGAGGGGACATAGCGGTGATGTGTCTTTTTCAATAATAATTTAAAAAATTTAGGGACTGGTGACATAGCTCAGCAGACTGAAGTGACTGCTTAGGAAAGCTTGGGCAAGCGCAGGGACTGTTGTTCGATCCCTGGCACCACATGCCACGCCAGCCCTGCCCTCAGGATGGGCTGAGCAGGAGAGTCCAGGCGTAGTAGCATACACCTGCAATCCCAGCTCTGGGGAGGCTGAAAACAGGAGGATCACTAGGAGTCTAAACTGTGTAGTGAGACTCTATAACAACCAAATACATTAAAAAAATTAAATATTCACCATACATTTTAATCACTCCATGTAAACAGACAAATGCTTGTGAATGTGAAGAAATTTGGAGCAGAATAGATTTGGAGGTCAATTAAAAAAAATTTGGATTATATATTATCAGATTATAATCCTATAATCCTATATCAGCACTCATAAAATGTTTTCAGCTTCTTGGCGAAAAGGCACAATAGGAATCCAGGCTTAGAATAGTTTTGGAGGCCAATTAATGCAAAATTTGGCTGGCATGGCATGTGGTGCCAGGGATCAAACAGCAGTCACTGTACTTGCCCAAGCTTGCCTAAGCAGGCGCTTCAGTCTGCTGAGCTACCTTACCAGTCCTTAAATTTTTTAAAATTATTGTTGGAAAAGACACACCACCATTATTTCCCCTTATTGCCTTTGGCAATGTACACATCACAGAGTTCCAACACAGGCTAGCTCTGGGGACTCAAATGATCTATATTCCCAGCTTCAAATTCAACAGCTGTAACAAAGAATTTTGCATTAACTGTACTTCAAATCCATTTTGCTCCAAATTGATCCTGTGACATTATGCACACAGGGGTGTGTAGCTTCACCTCAAAAACTGGAATCAAGGTTCAAAGTTCAGAATTGAAGGAGTATTTTATACACAATTGATGTTGTATTTTTAAAGTTCTCAGACAGCAATTATGCTTTTAAATTCCTAGCTGCTACTGTTTTTCACATTTGATTGGAAGGTGAAAGTTTGCTGTTCTAATTATGTTCCAAAGGCTTAAAGTAACCTGAAGATGCATAAATGGCAATCTTTTTTCTTCGTTCACGTGAGGTGAAAACCACGATAACATAGATTCCTATTGTGTCTTTTCACCAAGAAGCCAAAAACATTTTATGAGTGCTGACTTCCAGGATTGCTAAGTAATCCCTTCCCCCGAGGGAAGCAGACCGGGCAATGATCCCATATTGGCATCTCCCATCACCATAGAGGCAAGGGGCCATCCAAAGCACCTCGCCGCTGCCCTCTTCCATGCAGAAAGAAAAGAGCTGCCTGCTGCTTCACACACTTTCTTATTGTACTAAAGCCCCTGGCTTCATAATCCCCACAGGCATCAGAACCGTGCTCAGGCTACATACCACTCACATGCAGAGTCATAAAACAGCTTGTGAAAAGCTAAGAGCGCATACCACACACAGGAATGCTAGGAGAGAGCTTAGTAGGTCACAGCACATTGGATTTCCGTTGCTTCCAACACAACGGATCTCCAGCTGGTGGGCTTTTCCTATTCGGGTGACTTGTGGAGACCCAGGGCTTCTGACTGTGTGAGCTCTCATTTTACTTCCATTGTGCCTTAGCATTCAATTTGCAGCCCCACAGGACATTGCAAGTATGACACACCAACAAACTGGATGAACGCCTCATGGTACAGAACAGCCCACAGTTCTGGAGGAGTTTCATGTGTGTCAGGGTTCTTCCTGTTCTTAGAACAGGAAACTGTTTATGGTGTTAGTTGGTAATACATCACCCCATGCTACCCCAAACCTTTTAATTATGGATCCATCCTCTTTCAGGATTTCCTTCTCTACTAAACTTGGGAGGTGGACTTTCATGTGACTACCTGTGTAACTTAAAGCCTGAGGTAAGAAAGACAAAAAGACAACACTCATCACAATCCAAAGCAATCTACCATTTTGCTAATTTAGAGCCAATCTGAAAAGGTATCTGTGAGAGGATAAATAAAAAGAACTCCCAGTAGCAAATGTGGACTTACAGTTTTATTAACAAGTCCCTTGAATTTCCCATTTGCAAGAGAGACTGATTATATTATTTGACAAAGTTGCTAACTGACAGCCATACCAACTGACTTAATTTCCTCAGCTGAAGTATACTCCTTCTTATCCTGGACTCTAATGTTAACTAGATTGACTGGGAATAAGAACAAATCACATCAAGTGTACAACTGGATTCACCTTTTAAACATTCAAGGTTTCTGGTTGTCAAGCACAAAGGACTACAGGCATTAAATTAGATTTGCTTTTAATATCCAAGTACGCTTGTATACAATCTCAATATATGCTGTGAGTCTAGCAGAAGATACACCCATAGCATTTGACTCTGGAATGTTTCACAGGCAAAAACTATTTTGTGGCTGTTGACACCTGTCTGTTCCCCAAAACTCCTGGGGCCACATGAGGTTCAGAATTTAGATTTTAGAAATAGGTTGGATATCCTAACATCTAGAGAAAGTGGAAACCATAGCCTGTAATCAAGCTCAATGCAGATCAGATAGCAAAACATAAATAATTTCACTCCTAGTAAGACAAGAAGACTCCATACCAGTTTATGCCAAACCTAATTAATTTAGAAGATTTGTTTTTGTTTCTATTGTAAGATTTTGGAACCATTGTAAGGACATATAAATATGCTATTATGAACCTATTCCTGAATTGTTGGGATTCAGGACTTAATAACTACACATCATTTAAAAATATACAAATATAAAAAATGGGAATTTTAAAACTGTATATCATGGTAATATTGATAGAACCAGCCAGACAGGATAATTTCTACCATCTTTACTTTTTCCCACATTATTTGGGAGGGCAGAACACCACTGGGACTTTTAAATAAGATGCAAGATCATGCTCTGACTGCAGAGATGCAGATATTAACTCAGTAGAAGTGAATCCTGAGGGTGTGGATACTTAAAAACACTTAGGATGACATAAACAAACATCATAGGTTGAGGAAACATTATTTCATGATATATACATTATTCAAAAAGGAAATCTCCTCTCTCTAATTATTATACACACTTCTATAAAGTTGCATATGAAATGACACAATGGCAGACAATTTTCAAACTCAAAAACACACATAAAATACAAGTCAAAAAGCAAAAAAGACAAAATTATGCTTCTCTACCTCTTCAAAGTCATCTTTGGCTGAAGGAAGGTCAGTGGCTAAGCTAGAATCCCCCAGCTGCTTCTCCATCCTCTCTCCACGGACCATAGTGGTTTTAACAACTTTGCTGACTCTACGGCCTTCTACTGGTTCGGCCTGAAATTGTGAAGTGCTGGACAGAATGCTGGGTTCAGACAGAGTTACCTAATGGTGAAGGACACACAATGTAGTTTCTGATGGCCACAATGCAACAAAACTTTTCTATACTAAATAACAAAACAATTAAAATATGCTCTAGTAGACCTAAATGACAATATTTAGGAACAGTGAAGCAGAGTTACAACAAAATACAAACAAGCAATTAGTGGTATGTATTTATCACTATCTCTATAGAACTTAATCAACCAGTGAGTCACTGGGATAAAAATAATCAGGCATTTTGTAAAAACTGATAGCCCAGAGCAGTACAGATACGGTAATCTGTGGCTGGACTCTTTCCCTATTTGTACATTGTTTTATTTGTAGTATGAAGGTAAAGTGTAGCTCAAAGGAGGAACTTAGCTATGAAAAATTGCAAAGTAGATTTCTGGAGGATCTTGTGTCTTCAAAAATAAAATTTTGAGGCTATAAGTGAAAACAAAGTGGTAAGAATTTAACAAATGATATTTTTAAAGAACAAGCCTGTTCCTGAAACTGGGACATAAAATAGAAAGAAATCCATGTATGAATCAAGGAGTTTCTGGGTCCTGACATTAGTGACCCCCCAGAAGCTGTGGTCTGATAACAGGCATTGCCCGAAAGACTTCAGAAAGCCAGCGTGCCAACCAGGCACAGGCACCCAGATCTCCTCCTAAAACACACTCACCCAGTGAGTGGGATTTCTTTCTTTGAAAATTTGGCTTTTGGCTTTTAGTTGTGGTCAACCACGAGTTAAACAGTAAACGGTAATGAGAATGAGCAAACAATGAGAACAACGGCTTTGATGCTTCCTGGTGGCTATTTTCAAATCACACAAAATTATGAAAAGACATGCAAATAGGTGACTATAAACAGACTTCAAGGTCTATGTAAACAGACATCTCTCTCAGCTTGCTAAGTTCTCTACTGCTGTCTATGAAATAAGACTTGGTGGTCGGGCAGCCTCACCTCTGATTGGTTGGTGTCACTCTTCAACACAATGCGCTTTATCACTTTGGAATAACCATCTCCCTCCTCGATGGTCACAGGCTCCTGTGGTGTACCTTGCATCACAATCTCTTCTTTCTCCATGCCCTCTGAGGACACATACCGCCTAATGATTTTCCTAGTCACCTGAAACACATTTCATTTATGTATTACATTGTTGAGTCACAATATGAGAATGGTTCATTTTAAACACAAAGCTTGAAAGCAGCCATGAAAGGAGACACCAGACGGTACCTTCTTCACCACAGTGTGGCCATGCTCATCCACATATTCTTCTTCTGTGACACTTTCTGGGGGTATCTCAGGCATGTCGTCTCCCTAGACAGTTGGGACAAAAGGGTCCACATCAGGACTTGGCACCAATTCTAGGCACTATTTCCAAGTGTTTATTATGTGAGGAATGTTAAAAAACCAAAGGCAATGTGGAGAAGCACAGTTGAGGTGCAAAATCCTGTCAAATAGTTTGATAAAAGGAAGCAAGTTGTTGGTAACATGCTTAGCAGAAGGCGGCCAAAGTTAGGGAAAACTTAAAACAAACCAACAAACAAGGAAAACAGAGAAGCAAAGGTGAGTTAGGTGAAACTGCTGAAGCCCATCCTGTTCTCCCTTATCAGTTCTATCTTGGTTGTAGGCTACAGTTGCCATTACCATCATGTCCATTTACAAATCAAAGAGGAAAGTTAAGGCTTCTACTTCCCTGTGGCCATGCACTGCCTCAGGAGCATGCCAAGCCCTTCCTGCCCCAGGTCAGTCACTGTCTATGGGTGGGAGGGAAGAGCTGTCCCTGGCGTGCAGTAATTCAGCAGCTGGTACCTGGATGATCACTCTGCGGCGGACAACCCTGGTGGTTACCATGGCCTCCTCATCAGAGCTGGCCTCCAGCTCCCCTAATTCCTCTGTTAGCTCCTGGGGAAGCATGGAAGCATGGTTCTGTTTAACACACTAAGGAAGAACTTTACTACTGCTTCTAGCTTTAACATACATTGTGTTCTCAAAGCTATTATATTCATGGAGAATTTGGAGGAAACATCAATGGGTCCAAACTTCAATGAGCATTCAGTTGTTTGGTTCAATGAATGAAAAAAAAATATTTATAATCCCAAAAGATGTCGAAGAACCTGTTAAAATTCATACAAAGAAATGTCCTGTCCATACAAACTCTTGGTACTCAAACTCCTAATAAATAACAATGTAAACACAGCAAAATGTGCAGCCATGGTCTGTTAACATTGTTTAGACTTGGAACTTTATTGCATCTGCATAGGAATATCTCACACATGTCACAGAAAATCCAAATTTCCTGTAGATATTTCACAGTCAGTAGTGTATCTCTCTAGCATCAAAAAAGGCAGACTTTATGAATAACAGCCTGATTTTTCAGATAAGTTAAAATGTGAAAATAATCAAATTTGATAGATTTGGCTCAAATCCAGACATGAGGTTAAGAACATAATTTTATTTTTTTAAGAACACAATTTTAGATTATAACATGTCTTATGATATATATATATATATATATATATATATATATATATATATATATCCACTTTCTCTTCATGGAATGATATTTTTAAAAAAGACAAAGGACAAGTCAATTTACCTACCATGTTTTAAAATACCCAATATATATGTAGTTCTATATTCTTCTCTGTTAAAGAAAAACATCTACTAAATTGAATTATACTTTAAATCAGGAACTTACTGCCAAGAAATAGGGTCAGCAAGAATAGTAATTGAAATGGAGTTGAGGTCACAGGAAGCTAAGGGTTAAAATGTGGAACTTAAGAGATAACTGGAAGTTCATCAAGAGTAAAGACCCCAGGGAGATAGCTCAGTAGAATAAGTGCTTGCCTGGCAAGTACAGGGTCCTGCGTTCAATCCCCAGTACCACAAAAAAAGTAGAAGAGGCCTTTATTAAATATGTAGAATGTAGAATGAGTTATCAATTCTTATTTATAAGAAGGGATTATATAAATTATCCAAATGCTAATTTTAAGACTATATTTTACTTAGTCTGTGGATTCTTGGGCTAAATTTGGTAACTTTTAAGTTCAGATAGCAAGTATAAATCATTTTTCCTAGTATTCATGTAAATCAAGAACTTGAGATGAATAATTATATAGAAAGACAAACTCGGAAAAAGAATTCATTCATGAGATGAATCACACTTTAAAGTAACTGCCACATCAGGACATAGTCCTCAGCCTGAATCCTTCTTAATCTGGCTATGACTGTACATAAACCCTGTAGCAGATGTTACCCTCATGGTGATGGAAATAAATGTAGATCTTAACACTAAGGATATGTTGTATTATTTCTGTTTCCAAAAGATTCTGCTTCTTTTACGTATCTATTACTACTAAAACTTGTATTAACATTTTTGTAAACATCTTTCAATATAAAATGCTTTTGAACTCTATTTCTTTTTAAAAAGGAAATAATGCCTACATTAATTTATAGAAAGTCTAATTCAAACTGATTTTCATCCACTTTTGTATATGAGAATAATCTGGGGAACATTTAAAGTGCTGAGTATTGAGTCCTCTCTACATTTTGGATTTTCAAATTTTGAAGAAGGAACAAGCTCCTCAGTTAAAACTGAAGGGATGTGAACTACATGGACCAAGTGATAGTTTAAATACATTTCTTAAGGTAGTCCAACCTTTCTCTATGCCTTTAAAATGCTTAGTGACAGACTGTAATGCAGTCTCATGTCACTGTCAAGCATTTGGTCACTTCAAAATAGCAGTACGATTGCATATAATGTTCCTTTTACAATTTATTGTTAAATAAATATGAAGTAATTAATTTAGAAATCATCCTTCCTCCAGGGAGGAAGGTTAGGTGGGGAGTGAGCCCCACCAGAGAGCTACTGCTTGTGAACTCCTTGGCAGACAGCCCAAAGGCCCATGAGGTGGGTTTTCAGATTTAAAAACATTTACTCTAGCAAGAGACACATTCTCTTTGGTCCCCCTTAAAAATCCCTTTGAACATTTATCCAGTCATTCTTGCCACTCACGGAAGCAGGCTCGGAAGTCCTTTCACACGACTGTCATTAGTTGCACTGTTACGGCAACCTTGCTGTCCCGAGTTGATTCAGAACAGTGGGACCTTTCAGGGTCATTTTAATTTTGAGGGAGAGTCCCAGTCACATAGTGATAGATCCATTGAGTAAAGTCAATGAAAACAGATGATAGTTTTTTGGTCTTTTTGCAAGACTGACTTTTCACTGAATGATACTCAGCCATGGCCTTCTCCATAGCTTCCGTCATATAAAGACACTCACAAAAGAGCACTTCTAGAACTGCTTCAGAAAGTGAAAAGTACAGGGTAAGTGTCAAAGATGGAACATATTTGAGGTGGGTTAATGCAATGTGCCTTCTGTCATAATAAATTTTGAAAAAATCCAAAAATTAGCTATATTTTTATCACGCTATATATGGAGACCCCAGCTCAGATACGCCATGGCCACAGACCTGAGCCTGTTCATGCCTATCACTAGCCTTCATGCTTAGGATTACTAATCCACAAAGACTATTTCGTTGTACGCCACATGTACATTCTTCCTAACAAAAAGAGTCTCAGTAACAAAAGTGGGGCTTTTGCTTCAGTAGCCAGGATCGGGACCGTGCGCCATCCCTTGAAGACTCATTTGCTTTCTAATTTGGAAAGAGTTGAAGATTTCTTAGTGTCCAGGTTCACTAATCTATTAGGCAACTTTTTCTTTTTAAAAAGGAAAATAAACCATCAGAGAAATGTACCCTAAAAGGTTTGTAGCTTTGTTAAATGTGGGTAGGAAACTAGAGGTAGAAAAATCTCACCTTTTCAAAGGCTGCATCTCCGTCGAGTCCCTCAAAGGTGTGTGGCTGGTCCTCCCCTGACTCCACAATCATGAGGCTGGTTTTCCGAGGGGAGCTCTTCTCCCTGGGCTCGGGGGACTCTTCAGGTTCCTGCACAAGGGGGGAGCCTTCCTGTTCACTGGATGTTGGGGTCCGGAGGTCCAGCCTATCCTCCTCGGAAGGGGTCCGGATCTCTTCGGGGGTCTTGCTGGGAGAGCCCGGTGCTGCCGTGGTCCTCTGAGCCTCTGTTCTTTCTGTACCTGGAGTTGTCACACTAACACAGAAGAGCCGAGTTACACCTCATGGGAATTTGCATTTCTCCTGTTCTAGCAGGGAACAGGAAGGGAAGCAGGAGCTCATCTTCATGGTGCATGATATTCACAGTTCAGATTAGCCAGTGGAGAAACTGGCAAAGCATAGCATTCTGACACATAGTGCTAGGTAGTTATAGACCATTGGTGGGGCATTCGATTAACAGCAATGTCTTCTAAAGATAGAAATTATCCTAAAATTGATCTATACAATGAATAGATCAATCTATACAATGAATTTCAGCTATTCTGCACTTTTTTTCTTTTTCTTCAAGAATTAAAATTTGGCAGAATTAACTACATCTCTACATGAATGTAGTAACCATATTGTAAAAATAAGGAGATTTTTACAGTTCCCTCTGGAAAACCATTACTTAATAGAGAGGTCTGTTACACTGAAATTTTTTCTGGTATAGTTTGGAGATGCTCCAGTGCAACTTTCCTAATCTGAATTCCTAAGTAAGGAATGTTTTGTATCTTCTGCTCTGTGTTTAATTGTGATTTTCTGTCATACCACTGACATTAAACCCCTAAAGGGCCTTTCTCATAAGAGGTTCCTTTGCTCCCCGTCTTTTCCCATCTTTCCTCTTCTACTTTATGTTCTCCCTGAAGCCCTAGGTAGATGTGGAGCAGGTGGCTCTGGTGAGGAGAGTCTGCCAATGCCCGCCTCAGCCTCTTCTCAGGGTCCAGTGAGCACAGAGCAAAGTGCTCTGGATGGCAAAGGAGCTGCCGCAGTGCAGTCTCAGCCCTCCCGTACCCAGACTTCAGAGCTAGGGACACCCTCACCTGTCTTGTAATCTGTTTTTCTTCTGGACAACCAGTGTAACTGAAGCGACTTTTGCTCATTTGTTTCCAACTAACCTAGAGCTTAAATTCCAAGCTAAACTGTGCTCCACAGCTTCTTTCAGCCAGAAGCACTTTAGTAAATGTTTCTTACCCTCAGTCTAACCCCAGCCCAAGCCATTTTAATGGCTTTTTATTTTGCAGGTATAATTTTGTTGGGCTTATATTTTTACAGCTGGTTATCTGGTAGCTTTGTGGAATACAACAGGCTTCCACATCCATACCTTCATGGTTTCTACTCCAAACTGGCCCCAGAAAAACGAATATTTGAATCACTTGGATTGAAATGAATATTTGAAGATGCAGAAATCAAAGGAAGTACAATAATCCTATCACGGCTATAGTTCAAACAGTAGATTTGCAGGGGTAGCTTTTACCTTTCCTCTATGCAGGGAGTAAAGTGCACAGTCATGCTAACTGTACATGGGAAACTGGAGACTCAATGCACCTAACAACTGTGTAGGGTCATGGAACTGAGGATCACTGGCCTGGGACACATGGTATTGTCACTTGTACATCTCTCAAATGTATTACAGTAGATGCACTAGGGCTCTTTTTCCCTGTAGCTCTGTCATTTACTATAAGTAGGGTCATTTTGAGGTTATTTAAAACTGGCGGCCCTGCTAGTGCATGCCAGGCCCTGTGGGCTGCTTCCTGGGAACCATATTTGGAACTCACAAGTACTTTTGCTGGTCATCAGGCAGGTTGTGTGCTTTCCCTGAGAAATCTTGTTGAACTTGCTCCTGCTGCATCTGAGCAGGGAGTGCTGCGACAGAGCTGTCTCCTTCGGTTTTGGGGACACAATCCTGGAAGGTGGAGTAACCCACAGAAATATCTTCCTCAGAGACAATGGGAGGGTGATCAGCAGCCTCGGGCTCTTTGGAATCAGCTTGCTCCTCTCGCTGCTGCTTGTGCTGTGAGTTGCAGAGCTCCTCCGGAAGTACTGAGAACCCTGTGGGAGGACAGTGACTTCAAGTGAGTTTTTGATGGAGGCCCACCTGTGTCATGTGCATGTTTAGTAAGCAGCTGTCTTTTGCCATGTCCTAAGATGGGCCCATGGGTTAAAATGTGAAGATACCAAACATGCCTTCAGGATGCTAATTCCCAGGATAGAAGTCAGTTCAAATACAGGGGATGGGGCCTCAGGCACCTAGGAGTGGACATGGGACACCATCCTCAGCATTAAGGAATTTAGAAAGGACCTGCAGAGGGTACAATGTCTCAGGAGAGCTAAAGATAATTAGGTACCACCTTTGATGGCCACGGCATCACATACAAGGGAGATTAAGAATAATAATAAACCCTTAACAAATTCTGAATAGTTACTGTGTGTCAGTACTAATTTGTTCAATCCTTACCACAAAACTTTGTAGTCAATGATCTTTTCATATAGAGTTTCATATGCCAGGCTAAGAAATCTCACTGCATTCAGGTCAACAAGGAGTCATGAAGGATTTTAGCAGAGGAGTGAATGACATTCATCTCCTTATTTATTTCCTCAACAGATATACATTAAGCACCAGCTATGTGGTAGGTGCTGTTTAGATGCTGGATAGATAACAATGAACAAGGGAAAAAACTTTTCTCTTTACTGAACTTCTGTTTCCATAGATGTATGTTTATGATACTTATTGGGAGAAAAGGCAACCAGGCTAATATTTCAGATAGACCATCTAGAAAGGCTTAAGAGGTGATATCTGAGTAGTGACTTGAAGAAATTGGGAGAAAAATGTTCAGTGGATCTAAGGGAAGAAAGTTGCAGGGCAGAAGGGCCAAAGGCATGAGGATGCAGCAGAGCGAAGGAAAGGGTGAAGAGGCCCAGGTTCTGTGCCTAGAGAGGGAGAGACAGAGGAAGGACTTGGGCTCGAGCTGCACTGCTTCTGCTGCACACTAATGTACACTGTCACTTAGACCTGTGAGAAGTAAGACACCACTGAAGAGAGACTAAGAAAGCAGAATGATAAGGAAATGAGAGGGTGTCTGGAGTAAAAAGTAAAACATTTAAGAAGGATTATTTATTCAAGTGTTTTGAATAATCTGATTATTTAAAATCTTGCCCTTTGAATTTGGTAACAAGGAAGCAGTTGCCAATTGTACAACACAGACTGGAGTAAATTATAGAGATCGCTCTGGAGTGAACAGAAAGACAAGACATAAAGACAGGAAACCCAAGCTACTCTTCTGAAGAAGCTTCTTATAAAATGAATGGAAAAGCAGAACAGAAACTTAGGGAATAGAGAATGGAAGGAGTTATTTTGCCAGGAACCCATTAAAGCACTATGGGGCCTGCTGCAGTTGTAGGATACTTGCAGGAGTGAGGTTCTTGATTGGGTAAAAGAGGATCAAATCCAGGACAAAAGAAATGATGGCTTTGGCAAAGGAAGGACATTTAATCCACTGTGAGGGAAGGTAGAGTTTAGCCCCAGAGATGCACTTATCTCAGGAGATTTTATGGTAGAAGAACATGGGCATTTGTTTGTAATTCTAAGAAATATGAAGTATTGTGGTAAGCTGGAAATGAATGGGGATAGAGAAATGTTGGCATTTTGAAGGAAGGAGAAAAGGTGTAAAATAGAGATGAGAGTGATCACACAATGGGAATCTATGAAAAAAAAAAACTTTCATACTGAAAAGGAGAGGCTGGAGAATACAGAAAGTCTGAAGAACGGTTGGACAAGTGAGAGAAAGGGAAATCCTCCAATTAGGGTACTGCAGGAAGTAGTGTAGTGATTGCAGTGAGACAGTGCTGTTCGTAAGTGCAGAAGTTGGCGGCTAACACAGAATAATCCTCACAAGTGTCATAAGCACCATTGAGGAACTGGAAAAAAAGGAACTGGATGAGTCGCTCACACTGAGGGTGAAATAACAGGGACAAGCAGTAGGGACACCTACAAAACAGGCAGGAAAGTCCAGGTGGCAAGCACACAAATTATGATTACCAAAGGGCACCATCTACCTTCTAAAAACAGATGGTTGGTCCAGTGCCCAAATGATTCCAAGTTCAGGCACACACACACACACACACACACACACACACACATGCACGACCTTCACTGTGGTCCAGGGTAATGGTCTGCTCGATTTCTGCATAGCTGTGGCTCGTGCGCTCCTGAAGCGGCTCTGCGATGGTCTCCAAGAGGTGGACAATGTCCATTCGGTTGATCTTGGTGAGACATTCGATGAGGCTGGTATCTGAGGCGTTAGGGACAGAGCACTGGTTATAGCTGAGAAACCCTCTTTTGTGAAATCGTTCATTCGGCTACTGAGCTAAATTTCTGATAGCGGCAGGAAGCGGCCAAAGCCTCACTGAGGGCGTTTACTAAGAGAAGCCAAAAATACACAGCAGTAAGAATAAAAAGATGGTACAGAGTAGGCGCAAGCCCTAAAAGTAGAGATGCCAAATACATATAGAGCATCCAGTAAAATCTAGATTTCAGACCAAAAAAAAAAAAAAAAAAGCAATACTTTTTTCACATAAGTATATCCCAAATATTGTATGGCACATACTTACGCTAAAATTATCTGTAATTTAAATTTAACTATGTGTCCTTCTGCTTATATTTGCTAAATGTGACACTACTACTAAATAAAATACAGAGAGAAAGAATAAGTATAGAGATCTCAAGGTGGCTCTTTGGGGTGATGTTGCAGGGGGTGGGGGGATTCAGATCAGCTGAGGGGCAAGCAGCAGCTCTGGTCATCCCATTTGCTAGTATATCCCATATGGTCAGAATATCACATATACTGAAAATCTACTTGATATTTTCCTGCCACTTAAGGTATTTAGCAGTAAAGCAAATAGGAACTGGGGGTACAGCATTACCAATATAACAATGACAAAGCTGGCCATCATGGTACATGCTTGTAATCCCAGTACTCTGGGAGGTTGAGGCAGGAGGATCAGAAATTTTGAGCCCAGCCTCAGAAATTTAACAACTTACGGCCGGGCGTGGTGGCATATGCCTGTAATCCCAGCACTTGGGAGGCTGAGGCAGGAGGATTGTTGTGGGTTCGAGACCAGCCTGAGCTACAAAGTGAGCTTAAGGCCAGCCTGAACTGCACAGTGAGACCCTGCCTCAAAAAGACAAAAAAGAAATTTAACAACTTAGCAAGACCCTCTCTCAAAACAAGGCCTAGGATATAGCTCAGTATCCAGTTCCTAATAACACAAAAGGGGGAAAAAGACATGGCACAAATGTCCATTAATATGAAGAAAAATTTAAGACCTGAACAATGTTCCTGTTGGTATCTAGCGCTGGCATCGCTTCCCACTGGCTAACGCCGTCCACAGGCACAGTGCAAGACTTTGCACTCACGTTTATTCTAGAAATAGCAGCATCTGTTCTCAGTCAGTGATGGGAGCACTTCCAAGCAATGGCATTTTTAGTTTACTGTTTTATCCAATTTACAAGAATGGGGCTGTTCGAACAAGATAACAGTTTTTCCCTTTAGCTTAATACCTTCTGCTCAGAGTTCCCCACCCACCTGTGGCATGTTTCCCATCCCTTTCCAGCCAGTACTTCAATAGCGCATGGCTCTGGTCTTGAAGGGAGTTGGGGTTCTCGACTCGAATTTGATGAATTTGCTCCTCAGTGAAATCCAGTTCTCTTGCTAATTCTAAAAAAAGAAAATACAATTCGTAAGCATGTTGCCTTCAAAGACCTGAGTCTTTACACCTTGCCTGTGATTTCATAAGTGTTCTTGCATTGCTATGTTTGAGCTCTTTTATTTCCATACATAAGAAGTCACTTAGGGCCGGGGAGATGGCTCAGTGGAGTAAGCGCTTCCCTGGCAAGCGCAAGGGCCTGAGTTCAATCCCCGGTTCCGCAAAAAAAAAAAAAAAAAAAAAAAAGAAGTCACTTACACATATCTTTATTCTTCTCATAGCAATTATGAATCTTTCACTTACTATTAGGTATAGGATTGATTACTGAACCTTTCTCTTAAAACTGGGGATAGGACTGATTACTGCCATAGCAGAAACAGCAAATGTGAAGCTATGATGCGAAAACATGCATAACTCAGGTCTATCTGGTTCCAAAATAGCACAAATATTTACTTAAGTTCTTACCAACATAGTGGGGAATAAATGACTGAACACAGAAGAAATACACTACTTCCCACTTTTGATCACTGTGCCTGATACTGTAAATACTATAACCCTGTTTCTGGGTTTTGGATAAATATTAGTTGTAGGTATAGTTTGGTGGCAGGATAAACACCTTTCTTCAGTTTGATGCCACATGAATAAAAGGTCTGGGAAGCATTAATTACCCAGGGAAGAAGTAATATTTTCTTTTAAGTTCTACTATTAACAATCTCTGAGGATACTTATATAGTGTGTGTGTGTGTGTGTGTGTGTAAAAGAGGCAACTTCAACTGTTAATTTAACAATATCTTTTTTTGTTGTTTTTTTAAGACAGGGTCTTGCTTGGTAGAATAGGCTAGCTACCTACTCATTGAGTAGCTATTATGGTCTGTGTCTAGGTGTCTCCCAAAACCTCACACAGTCTTGGGGGTAGTTTTTCAGAAGTAGCTGAATCTAGTTTATTGATTGGCCCTAATCCCAACCACTTAGAGTATAAAAGGGGCAAAAAGGCACTATTAAAGTTCAATTGTTGATTTCGCTGTCTTCTGCCCTGGGAAGTGTTTCTCCTCTGGGATACCCCCCTGCCAAGCCACGCTGCCTTGGAGTCAGATGATTCTGGACAGAAACCTTCAGAAACTATGAGCTCAATAAATCTTTTCCCATTTAACTTGGAGGACCAGGTATCTTATCAAAGCAATGGGAAAAAAGTAAGACAGTAGCCCCAACTGGTTTCAAACTCAGGGCTGTCCTCCTGCTTCAGTGTCCCAAGTATCCCAAGTGCTACCACATCTGGGTTCACAATATCTTTTAAAATTAAAAATATTTGTGCCTTAAAGTTCTACTTCTAAGATTATATACTATAAATGTATTCACAAATATATAACAATGCACTATGATAGTTCATTGCCATTAACAGGTAATAGTCTAAAATCTATTTACAAAGACTATTGATAAATTAAATAAAATAGCCATTTAAAAGAATGAAATACTTATGTCTGTGTGGATATGACATTTACAAGGAATATTAGTAAATAAATTTTGCTTACTTTTATTTTTTACACATAAATTTATTCATTTATTTTAAACTAATTTTATTGAGAAACAAATAGCAATGAGACAGTTTCAATACCAGTTAGTAGGACAGTTTCAATAATTAATACATTGCATATTGTTGTATTCATGGTGGTTATTCATAGTACTAGATGCAGACATGATATCCTGTCCAAACACTATTAGTACAAATCTTTCTTCTCATTAAGAGAAAGTAGCTGTATATCTATCCTATTTTGTATATACTCATACAAAATGGTCCTTCATTTGTATCCCCATTTTTTGTTTAGTTTTGTCAGAGATGGGTATTCCATTGCCATTTAAATACTGTAGGTGCATGAATTCAGCAAAATAATCCAATATAGTCCAGTAGTCTATAATAGTAGTGGGCTATCTGTAGGACTGGCAATGTCAGAAGTTGTTGATTTGAGCCTTTTATACCTCAGCATATTAATGTGGCTTTACTTTTTATACCTCATTTTCATACTTTTCTGCTGGATGGTTAAGACCAAGATAAAGTAAGACCTATATCACAAGAAATGTAGCTTTTGTGACTGACAAGGTCAGTCACATCATCTTAGGATTTACCCTGAAACCCTGTACCACAGTTTGTAGATCCTTCGTCAGTGTCATCCATGTGGATGAGTCACGGCCATTGTTTGACTAATTTGCTCTCTGTGAAAGCCTGCGAGAATGTTTTCTCTCCATGTGACTCTCCTTAGACACACTCTACATCATTGATCACTTTCCTCTGTGGCCCCATAATTTCCTTGATCAGAAAATTTGGGGCACAACTGAGTTACAGGATGTTACAGTATAGGTTCTCCTATGTCCTGAGTCCTCACTGACCTTGAAGGGCTAGGGCCAAGATCTTTGCTGTCCTTGCAGCCCTTTTTTTTCTCTAATTTTTGGTCTGCAAACTTAAGTTGCTAACCCTCCAGAAGAGAAGCTTAATGATATTATTAATATATATATATATATATATATATATATATATATATAATATTTTTGTGAATAGCTGAGAAAATGTTAGCTTTGAGGTATGTGACTAGAAGAACAGAAGTAGGGTGAGAAGTATTCTTTTAGTTATATATTATTCTGTATTGTTGGAGAGTTTTAACAATATATCAAGAGATATTTAATAATATATCTTCCTGTAAACCCTCCAAATAAATAAATGTAACCATTTTAAAATTGCTTTAGAATTATTAAGAAAAAAAGACTGCCTTCCATTTATTTTAAGTCATCAATTATATCTGAAGTTAATATATACTGTTGTTCAAATCTTTAAGGAATTACAAGAATATTAACTTTATAGTATTCCTCTCAATAAAGAAGATATAAGTGATATAAAAAGATACCAGGTCCCAAATTTACAATGAGAAGAAAGAAATAAAAAGATAGAACAAAATAAAGAGAACTAGATTACAATTTTGCTGTAATATGGTAAATTACAAGTAGATGAAAGGCAGAGTTTAAATCTACAAGTTATAATTTGCAAACAAACCACACTGATTTTATAATTTACTTTCCCTTTGTAAATTACTTACAAACAGTCTTAATCTTAAACAGTCTTAATTCTCAATAAGTTAGTGAAATGCCTTTGATGCTCAACATTCGCTCAAAACAAAATTTTTTTATGATTTAAAGAATTTAAAAGCAGCAGACCCTGGTTAAATTTCCATTTATATGTTATGAAAATTATGTCTAACAATGGTTTATAACACAATAATCTCTGCCTAATTTAGGTATTTGTAACTGCCAAAGAAGGATGATGAAGGTTGGTGTGTTCTTAAAAATCTTCAAATCTAAGCTTATTCCAAATTTCAGAGATGACAATAATTTCCCCCTGTCCTCCTCTGAGCTTGCTCAGGTTCCACTAGTAGCTAATATAGTGCCTGGATCTTCTAGTTCATAATTTATCTTTCTTTTTATTACTCCATGTAGTTTTCCTCAAACAAAGGGAGGGGCAAATACCTTTTTTCATTGATAATGATCCTTAGCTGATGCAACTATATTGTTTAAACCAAGCAGATTTTGTTGAAAAACTGGTTCACATGCCTCTTACCTGTCCAGCTGAAGCCCAGGTGATCAGCAATATAAGCCAATCTTTCCTCGATCCGCTCCTGCTCATCCTGTGGATCTACAGAAGGTCAAAAACAGAATGGCCAAAGGTCGTCTATGACAGGAGAGGAACCACAGCACTGATCATTCCAAGAATAGAGCAACTTGTCCAAATATTTGATAGCAGCACATACTAGCTGTTACAGGTTAGATAATACCAAATTGTGCATTTGCCTAACTTCTGGGGTCGAATGAGGAATAATCTAATATGACTCAAGAAAACCATCTCCTTCCATATCTCTCTAATCAAGACTACTTAGTGGGCACAATTATATAAATTACAGATTTCTAGTCATCTTAGGACTTTAAAGTTATCTGAGAGAATACGGCCCACCAGAAGACATTCATCTTTTTCATGAAATACCATAAATGGTACAAGGCAGTGGAGTAATTGGTTAGGCCCTCCTACTATTGTCTGTGGAGAAATGGATCATTTCTAGAGGTATGGATCATTTCTAGCTTATGCCAGAGAAAAAAAAATCACAGCAAAAATTCACAAAGATCTTGATCATGTCTGAACAGACTATCCTGGACTTATGGACTTATTTCTGGACTAATGTATCCAGAAATAGCATGCACCTTATTTCTGATGACCTTAGAAGAGGAGATAATAACAGCACATGTGTTTGTACATGTATGCTGTATGGGTACTCATATGCTCTTTACCATTTCGGCAAAGATTCTGCCTATTTATCACTAGGTAAAATAGTACTATTGGCAGTATACCATAAATACTATACTGTGTTTCTCTCACAAGCTATAAATTTTTCCATTCACTTTTAACTCATGGACTTAGAGCTTAGAATCATGAATTTTTTTTATAAGCTAAATTTAAGACTAATAGTCTTCATTGTAGAGATATTGGAAGTCTAGAGGCTGTGTCCCAAAGCCGTCTATGGTTTTCTTCTTTTTTACAGTTTAGAGTCATCATTCCCTCACAGTCAACTTGAATTGTGCAAAGTTTGAGTTTTTGTTGTCTGCTGAATCTAATTGCAGTACATTCTCACTTCATCTACTATGTAAACAAAAAGCGTATTTTTACCTTATGATTGTTTGCTTAAAGTGTTTACAGTGGAATCTGAAATCCAACCTTTCTGAATCAAAAACAGATCCACAATTGGAATTTGAGGATATGAGAAATCTTGCGCAAATGGCTTCCTAATAATTACAAAAATGTAAGTACAAATTATTTCCAAGTGTGCAAAGAAGAAAAAGCAACGAGTCCTCATCATATGCAACAAAAACCCCATATATCATGTGCAAAAGAGCAAAAGTGCTTAATTTGAGACTAAGCCTTGGACTTCAGGACAACAAAACTCAAAGCTTGCATGGCCTTACGTGCAGCTAAAGAAAGGCAAGGTCTTCATCACCTGGATATGTTTATGTTTTCCATAAGCATTCTCATTACTCAATCTTGAGATTGTTTTCATAGACAAGAGTATACAGAGAAAGCACAAAACACAAAGGGCTTACACAAACACATTAACCACTACAGAAAGCATAAAGGAAATGAGACACAAATCACCAAATAAAACAGACATACAAAAAAAAAAACTATATCAAATTTATGACATGCGGATCACAGGGAATCCCAGTGGCTGGCAAATACCTTCAGCATGGTCATGGCCATTTTCATCAGGGATGCGTTCAATCAGAGTCTCAATGGACTCATCCCAAATGGGCCTTGTGTCAAAGATGTCCTCAGGAACTGAGTGCTCAGTTTCAACAGGTGGCAGATTTTCAATAACTGAAACTTCCAGGGCACTACTACTTTCATCATCTGAAGCTAATTCCTGTTCCCTCTCTGACTGTGTAAGTCTGTCCACTAGCTTAGAAGCCTCATCACTGATTTCCTCAAAGAATTCTATGGAGTTTCTGTAGAGGTCAAAGAAATGCTCCTTACTTTCTTTTGTGGGGCTCACAACCCCCTTGCAGGAAGATGTGGCACTTCTGCTCTTAACTATCAATTGGGATGCAAATATATTTGGTCTTGTGTCCCCTTCCTCTGGTTCTGACTCAAGTTCCACTGCCCTCTCTCTGCTCTCTGCCTCTGTCTCAATGTAACTTCTGGCTTTCCCTCGGCATTTGGTCTTGGAGTCCAAAGGACTAGCATCAGATTCAGATTTACTTCTACTATCTGGAGCTCTGTTTGTCACATCCTGTCCCTGAGGTGCCCTTGTCCTATGGAGAGATGAGTCTAGAAGTGAAAGCTGCTCTTCGACTCTTTGGATGGATGCTTTGATGGGGCTTTTTGACTTTGGTTTTGCATCCTTCTCCTTACTTTCTTCATCCAGACTGGATGGAAAATCTTCAGAAAATGCACACTCATCCTCTACAGATGGATGGGTAGTGGATGAAGTGGGGATAGTCCTTACAAGGATTTTGGATTTGCTTTCAGTAGAAGGCACATTCTCCATGGGTGCAGTGGGGATTTCAATCACTGACTTCTCTTCCTCAGGGGAAGAATCAGGAGACTCTTCATCCCGCTCTGAATATATAGACCTGGTGACTGTGGAAAAGTCTAACTGAACTTGCACAACTGGTTCAGGGGAGTCAGGGCAAGGTACCTGCTTCCTACTAGAAAGGGAAGGTGTATCAGTCATTTGTGTGGGGAGGTCCTCAGCCCCTGTAGCAGTAGCCTCTTGTGTAGACACTTCATGAGAAGCTGAAATCTCCATTTGGGCATCAAGGTGAGTATCTGAAGTGAGTATTTCCTCTGTATCTTCACTTATGTCATCTGGAAGTAATTCTGCTTCATCATCCACCATTTCTTTTGATTCTGAATGGGCTAGTGACTCAGCTGTTGTCTCCAGCTGTGGCTCAGCCCCTGTGGTCTCCTCTTTCATGTCCTCAGAGAAAGTCTCTTCCCTGGATTCCTGACCTACTTGGAAAAAGTGAAAGCTTTCATCTGCATAGGACCTTTTGGTCATATCAATGGCACCACTTCGGGTCATCTCAAATAGTTTTCCTTCCTGAAAGAGAAATGGATTTTGCTCACTTGTTGGGGTCCCCTCTTCTGTTGGGGTCCTAGCAGGAGTAGTGTCAGGGGTGGTCCCCTGTGACTGTCTGTCTACCATCAAGCCAAATATCTTCTGCTCTTCCTCCTTCACCCGAGCCTCAAAGGCTTCATCATCTTCACGAATTTCACTCCAGGAATCTGAATCCACATCTGTTTTTGTGATGATGACTTTGCTTATTTGTTCCCCAATGACTGCTGGTGTATTTGTGGTAGTAGGTTGGGGAAAGGAGGAGGAGCTGTCTGACTGCATTTCCCACACAGCACTTTCTGATTTGGATTCTACTCGAAGGTTCTCGCTGTCAGAATTAGATTCTTTGCTTGAAACAGTTCTGCTAGAGGAGCTTGTCACTGTTACCTCTGCTGCAGAGGATGTGATGATAACAGAATGCACTTTAGAAGACTGATGACTCATGGTGTGAGTGGCATCTACTTGTGTTTCACTTTCTTCACTAGAGAAAAAAGGTTGAGAAGGAACATTTTCATAAGGGCTTGTGATCTGAGGCTCACAGATTTCATCAGTCTCCACTAGGTCTGACTGTGGAATGTCCATGGGTAACCTGTCTGTTTGAGTTATAACATATGAATCTTCAGTGGAGCAGTCTTTTGCTAAGCTCTCCAAAGTTGGGTCACTGTTGGTTTCCTCCATTTTTGTAGTAGGAGATACAGAAGATATATCATCATCTAATTCCTTTTCTTCAGATCCTGGACAATGGGGGAAAGAGGACAATAAAGAAGGGCTTTCACTGGGGCAATCTACTTGTGGGGATTCCACTCCAGAAACATCCAGCTCTTCTCCTTTTGTGTCACTTTCATGAGTATCTTGTGGAGCTGATGATTCTTTATGGTTGACGGGTTGCTCACCAACATCATCACTATCTGACTTCTGAAGACCAGAAGAGATGTGAGTGGCCAGGCTGCTAGGACTCACAGCCTCACATCCATGGCCATCACAGACTTCTAGTTGACTGGTGTCTTTGTTTAGATCATCGTAAGACCTAACTGGTTCATCTGTGGAAAGAAGATGAGTGTCTTCCACTGAACTGGGTTCACTGGCTTTTCCATCTTCTGAGTTACCTGACTCTCCCTGAGTATCTTCACTCATCTTGAAAGTATACTGTTTAGAAACAATAGGCTGAAAGGGTGTGTCTTCAGGGCTGGAACTGGAGTCTATGCTAGATGGAAGTGGAGAAGGAGGCTGCACTCGAATAACTGGTTCTGGTAAGAGGCCTGAGTCAGCACCTTTCTTCAGCTGAGTCAGTTCAGGTTCACTTTCTGAGGAGGAAGAAGCCTTTCTACTTTCAGAAGTCACCAACACAGGGACATCATTTTCACCCTCTACACTCTTCACGTTGTTCAGTTCATCTGCATCCACTGAGCAGTCAGCGTCTGGATCAGAGGATGACAAAGACTCCTCTATCTTGGCCTCTTTCTTACAGTCTCTTTTCTGCTTTGCTTCTTGTTCAAGTTCATCAAACATTTTAATTTTGGTTACCATTTTGAACATCTCTTCTTCAGGGGTGAACCTCTTTTTCTCCCCATTTTCGGAGTCATCCTCCTCTGCACATTCATGAATCACAGCTGGTTTGGGGGTACATGCATCTGTAGCTTTGGGTGTGACCTCATAACTCACTTCTTCTGAGCTAGGGGTGTCAGGGGAAAGGGGGCTCTTCCCTGAGCTTTCCATCAGAGATGTCTGCTCAAGACTATCGTCCTCAGCACTGCCATCAGGATCTCGGAGTAGCCGGGACCGCATAGAGGCCACTTCTGTAATGAGTTCTGTTTTGGCTACAGTGGCAGGAAGAGGAAAGTGACTTGGGAGAATTCCTGCCTTCATCTTTGGTTCAACAGGGCTGCTTTCAAGAGAGTCCCGGCAAGGAGATTCTTTCAGGGGACTCGGTTCCAGAGAGTCAGGAGTTTTGTGTGAGGAGTTATCTTCTAGCACGGGGCTGGCTTCCAAAGAGTCCTTGTGGCTTACTGCTAGTGACTCATCAGCCATGGGGCTGAGGACCTCACTATCTCTGCTAGGGAGTGCAAGCTCTAACCCCTGGGGACTTCTGATGACTGCTTGGGGCTTGGATTCACTTTCTGGGTCTGACTTTACAGAAGTGTCAGTAGGGAGTGAGGGCTTTGCCTCACCTGAGGTGTCTGTGGATTCCTGAGTTTCACTATCAGCTTGTGTTTGGGGAGCTGAACTTCTGTCAGAGTATGCTTCCTCAGCCAGTGTCCTAGGGGGTTTTTCTGCTAGTGGAATACTAGGGCTGACAGGGCAATTGTCTGTTTGTTTGGAACATATGTCGCTGGGAGGGTCTAGGGTGGCCTCCTGAAAAGCCTCAGCAGAGGGCTCAGAGCCCTCCGGGACCACAGCACCTTGATCTTCAGAGCCATCCATGAGGTCTTTGGTTGTAGGCTGTTCTTTTTCTGAATGAATTTCTGGAGGTGTTTCTAACCTGGCAGTTTCCTTTATTTCCCCAATTTGGTCCTCACTTTTCTTTGGTGAGAAAGAAAGGCTTTCTGGGCTGGTCTCAGGAGTCTCTGCCAGACCCTCATGCTTATAGCTTTCTTCTGAACTAATCTGCGGAGTCCCTTCCATCAGGCTTCCACATGGTGAAGCTGCTATCCCTTCTTGCTTCAGGCTTTCAGAGCTACCAGCCAAAGCTCCGCTCTGTAGAGACAGAGCAGGGAGAAACTCATCCTTCATGTAATCTAGTGGGAAGGCTGTATTGAAGGGGCTGGTGAGGACTTGGTCTAGGTGAACCTGTGCCTTCTCGGTCTCTTCACTCAGGCAGAACTGTTGGTATTTGTCATTGTCTTCTAACTCTTGCTTAATGACATCAGAAAAGTCCGTAGAAGTTTTCCTGTCTGGGCTGATCTGCAAGTCTATGTCTCCTTGTTCATCAGTCACCTTTTCCTTAGGGATCTCTCTCTCTCCCTGGCTTTCTTCTTCACACACAGGTTGAGCAGGCTCTGGGGTTTTGTGGTTGGGAGTTTTCTCCTTTTCTCCAACTGCCTCTTCTCTCCTAAGCCCTATGGAAGAGGTGCGAATACTTCTTCTGGATTCTGAAAGCCCTGTCACTATGAATCTCTGACCTCGTTTGATTGTCTGACTCTCTGTTCTCTGCATTTCTCTCTGACTTGCTATTTGCCCCTTTTCTTTTTCTACTCGGGGTTTACCTTTTTCTTGTGTTTGCTTTTGTTTTGCTGATTTGTGCTCAAAGAGTCCAGTTTTATGTTTCGATGGGTCCTGACCAGATTGGAAAGCTTTCATCAACTCCCGGACAGACATAGTTTCCTCAATTCTCTCTGTTTTGGAAGTGGGGGACACAGGTGGTTGCTTCTCTGTTTTCCCAGATGGAGACACGGGTAAGTGCTTGTCATTCTTCCCATAAGGTGGATGCTTCTCTGTTCTTCCAGATGGTGAAACAGGCAAGCGTTTTTCTGTCCTCCCAGGTGACACTGGAGGATGTTTCTCCGTTCTCCCAGAAGGTGACACAGGTGGGCGTTTGTCAGTTTTGCTTGAAGGCGAGACAGGAAGGTGCCGTTCTGATTTTGTAGATGGCACAGGAGAGTGTCTTTCAGTTTTGGTCGAGGGTGATAAGGGTGAGTGTTTCTCAGATTTACCTGCTGTTGACACAGGTGAATGTCTTTCAGTTTTTGCAGAGGGTGATACAGGTGAGTGTTTCTCTTTACTTGATGGTGACACTGGAGTGTGCCTTTCTGTTTTTGCGGAGGAGGAAAGGGATGAGTGTCTTTCTGTTTTAGAGGATGGTGATGCGGGAGCATGCCTGTCTGACTTCAGTGAGGGGGACACTATAGTATGTGTCCTGGGAGTGGCCTTTTTGGGCACATCCTCTTTGCCTTTAACTCTGATAGGCAACTTGCTTCGGCCTTTCTGCTCATCTTCCACTCGCTTCTGAAGGGCCTTCACTTTGTCCTTTATGGAGCCAATGGGTGTCTCTTCTATGAGAGGAGAGGTGGCCTTGGCAGTGGAAAGAGGAACAGGGGCCAGACCTGTATCTTCATCCAATGATTCTTCAGAACTACCTTTTTTAAATTCTGTTTTTTCTTCACTCCCTGGTAAGCCTTCCTCTTTCTGTTTCTGCTTTTCCTTTAACTTTCTCCTCACTGGCTTCTTTATCCCTAGGCTTGGCTTGTTCTGCTTCTGAGTGGTGAGCTTCTCCTCTGGGGCTGCAGCCTTGCCCTCCTTGCTGGAGCTCCTGCCAGCAGCCTGAGGCTTGCTAGCCTCCTCAGCCTTCTCTTCCTGGGGAGACACATACGCATTGAGGTCCTCAGCCAGAAATTTCACAAGTCCAGTGGAGTCTTTCTCTGCTTTGACTTTGCTCTCCTTCTCTAGTTTAACTTCTATACATGGATATTCAGAGATTTCTAAAGGTGCTTTCTGCTTAGCCTCCTCTATTTCCTCCTCACTAACAAGAACCCACTCCTCCTCCTCTACTTCTTGCTCCTCCTGAGAGCGCTGCTGGCTGCCTTCGCCTCTTGTGCATGTTCCACTTCTCAGGATCTCATTCACCTTCTCTAAGTCCTCTTTAACTCTTTCAACGATCTCAAAGGGCTCTCCTGGCTCTTCCTCAGCGACCTTCACCAGCTCCTTCACTTTCAGGGAACCTGACTTATCAGACACATCTGTGGTCAAGATGGCGGTCATCTTGATCAAGTCTTGTTTCATCTCAGAAACTTCAGAGAGCAAGTCCGGACTTGCTAGGACAGGAACTTCATTAACCAGGTGACTTTTCAGGACAGATGTTTCTGTAGATTCTGTCTCATCATCTTTGATATGAATGAAAAACATTGAAAGTAAAATGGAAATCAAAAACGATATTGGCAAATGTAATCAGGACTGCAAGGACACAACGTCTTTTCCTGCCGAGGTAGGAGGGGCAACAGAATGGGCTGGGAATGGTGGATCCACAAGGCCTTGGGGCACAAGAGCAAAGCAAGGCTAACAGAAAAAAAAAAAAAACTGAAAAGGAAAAATGAGCAGGAAATAACTTGCTTAATTTTACTCACTTGTAGCACATTCACACATACAACAAAGCTATCACAAATAATCAAGACACACATGAAAAACCATCACAAAGGAAGAACACAGTGAAATTACACACAAGTATCTCAAGATTGTTCAGATGTTACAGATCAATGTTGGAAAGAAACCAAAGAACTATGGGGAAAAAAAATAAGGAAAAAGCACTAGAGATCGCAGAAAGTTGATTTCCTCTAGGAGAAAGCCAGTAAGAGCAAACTCAGAATAATGCTCAATAATGTACACACATTCCTAAACACACAAATCTGGAATTCAGCATGTTTTGTTCTGCTGACATGCAATGATGCCAGAAAACATATCTGAATCAGCTGCAAACTGGCATTTCATCCAAGGGAAAGGCACACCTAACGATGGAACATACAGTCTTGTGCTGTGGACAGGCACAGTCCTTTCCTTGGAGCAACCTCCTTGTGTGGACATGGAACAGATGGACCAAGGAGGGAAAGAGAGGAAAGGAAAGGAAAACAACGGAAACACTTGTGATCAAACAGATATGTGAGTCCAGAGTTAAATGTGAGGCATGGCAATCCAAGTCTGAGACAGTCACACGGGACACACACACAGTTTATGTAAGCCAAGTTATTTCCATGCAAAGCAAAGATGGAGTAAAACTGTGGGGAAAGGTAGCCTTGCAGAAAAGCGTGGGTAGGAGGATGATGAGAAATTAGAACGAATATGTAAAGCATTACTGTGGTGAAGTGGATTTATTTCTCTCTAAGTCCTTGTAGAAGATGCTAACTCTAGTGCCTTTGAGGTACAGGTTGTAGGAACCTGCAACCATCATGGCCAGAGGAAAATTCAACCAGACCTTTAAGATTTACTGGAAAAGTTTTTAGGAAAGAGAGCCTTTAAAAGAGCCTTTCTCTGGAGATTATTTTTTATATACATAAACATCATCTAATGATCCTCTTGAAAATAAAGCCAAACATAAGTCTAAATTTTAAATGTGTCAAACATTCACAACATCTAGGAGTGATTCAGGAAAGCCAACAGCATTATAGAAACACGGGAATGTTTTTTGCCTCTATTTTTGAACAACTGAGTCAGAAATATAGAGAAATTTTTATTTCCTACTAGCTCATGTGACAAGAACAAAGAAAAGACCATTTAAGAAAACATTTCTAAAAATGGAGAGAAAAAAACAAAATCACTTTTAAAAAGAGAGATTAAGGAGGGTAATCATAATCTCATTAAAACAAAAGGGCCTTCTCTCAAGAAAATATGTATTTGCTGAATATGTGACTTTGTATTTATAAAATATATTAAAATAATTTATAATATCAATACAGATCTGTTCAGTTAGATAAGCCAGTGAACATTTGTTCAGGTTTTCACAGACCTTAGACCTGAATAATGATTTCACATGAGGGAAAGCTTCAGCTAAAACCCTTCCAGTTATGTGCTAGGGGATTGTACTGTATTAGGACTTAAAAGAAAAAGCTTGCAGGTCATTATATAGTGCCAAGCAGCCATGTTAAACATGGCTGTGAATTTTCTTCTTTTGGGACTGTCACCCCAAATACAGTACATTCTATTACTTTAAAATTTGCAATTCCTTTTTCTAAACCATTTGGGGTATAAGAGAGACAGCTTCTAAGTTCAACCTGAGTTTCCACATAAGAAGCCAGAGTCAATGGACACAGGCCAGCAAATTAAGATGTCAATCAAATACCACAAACCTGAAAATAATTCCATAATAGGTCTTTCCAGGCCTGCAAGGACCAATTTTCTCTGTATTTCATCAGGTTTGGGATTTTTGCCTCATCATTTAAAATTAGTAACTTCATCCAGGATGGTTTAAATTTTGCATCCTTGGCTCCTAAGTGTTTGGTTTTTGTTTTTCCTCTTTCCAGAAAGTTTTCACAGAAGGCTATTATTAGGTTTCAGCCTGAAGACTTCACCGCAGTAAGGAAGAAGTGCAAGGGAGGGATGAAGGGTGGGTTAGCTTCAGCTAAGAACTATCAGACAGTATCACTTTTGCAGGTGCATCCTAAAAAGAGAAAAAGAAAAAAAGGAGATCTCTACAGATGTCACTGTTGCTTTATGCAAAAAGTGATACTGTCCAGTAAGTGCTTAAAAAATAATGAGGTGACAATGTTATGCTAACAGTTGGACAAAACGGTAGGGTGGCTTTCTAAACAAGCGCAACAGCAATACCAGGGTTAACAGGGGTGTCAAAAGCAAGTGAATGCTTAGATGAATAATCATTGCGTTTTATAGCTAATTAGCTCACAAATCAGGTATACTTGTAATTTAACTGGCTAAGCTGCTTTTATAAATACATTAATGATTAATAAGGATAATATAAAAATATTATAGTGGTTAATAATGGCAACTAGCTTGCATCTTAAGTCATGCTTTTTTTTAAATTATAGCCAGTTCAAACAAATTCAATTTCATTTAAAATCTTACTTTTTTCTGATGTCATATCGATCTGAAAGAAAACATACATAAATTGCATGGTTACAAGTAGTGTCTAGACTGGTGGAATCAGATGTGCACAAGTTCCAGTTCATAATTATACACACGGGGTGGCACCACTCACTAGAGGAACTTTGCAGTAATTTACTACAGGTTTTTCCCACCCTTGGAGTCTCTATTCTAACTTTGGAGGGGGAAGTCTCTTCTTTAGATACCACAGGTGGAAAATTCTTTCCAACATGTTATTCCTAGGAGAATAGGACCTAGGTTATATTTGACCTGAGAAATACATAATTGTTAGGGAAAGAGTCAGAAAAAGGGTGCAGTTAATATTAATGAGTGTCAACTTAGTGGAGAAGAAGAAGAAAATGTCAAACAACATGCAAGGGAATGCATTCTATAAAAGTAGTTTCATTACCATTAATAACAAACAAGCATCCCAAAACCTAAAGAGTATGGACTGGGATCAATTGCCCTGAATACCTCTGGAAATACTCAAAATAGTATTAAATAGTCCTACATTGGATGGAAAAATTCATTTGTCAACATATAACAATTTTATTGCCCTTTCAAGAAGGAGTGAAGTCTCTCCTTTTGACAGCTGTCCAAGGGGACACAGAGCACAGGAAGGACACTGAGCACAGAACACTGCAGCACAGGGAGAGTGTGACATCAGTCTTATCATGACTGCACGTGGCTAGACAGGGAGTCTCTAACCACTCCTCTCTTCCTGTTCCACGACCAAAATGGCACACAAACGTGAGAGTGCGGGGATCTTCTCCACTTAGGCCTTTTAAGTTGTTAGTACAAGGTTTTATTAGCATTTTTGTATTTCAAATGCATCAAAATAACATTATAGAAACCAGTATATTCCAAATATTTATATGTGCTGCAAAGTCTCAGTAGTTTTTGTAATAGGAGGTGATAGATCCATAAGCACATATAACAAGTTTCCTGAGGAGTCATTTCATTTCTGTTGCAACATTTAGGCAGTTATAGAACTTTAAAAGAGAGATCACATTTCTGTTTTAAATATTGAAACATATAATTCAAATGGCTATGGATTCAAGATAACTTCTCTAAAGCCTGTGTTCTCACCTGTGGGACAGAATCACATACCTCTAGGGTAGGTAAGAGATCTATATTAATAGTCTGTGGGCCTCTTCAAAGGACCAAGGTTTATGAGGGATGCTCTATAGTATTAGATGTTATTCTAACCTAGAGGATGGATGATATATTCCTTAAAATCTTTTGTCTTACTGATCCCCAGCTATCTGATCTCATCATCACTTTATATGCCTAAAGCTTACTGAAAAGCTCAGAGAATATTTATTTATATGTGCTATGGATAAAATGAATATTCGTATTTAAATTGAAGTTGAGCAATGCTGGCACTCAAGACTGCATAAGGACACACTCCCTTGATGGTCTGAGAGAATGTCACCACAGATTACAGATGCTCTAGAAAAGTCCTCTGGAGCTTGTCAGGGCATGAGAGCTAAAAAGACAGATAATGTCTTAGGGTTATTATAAAACATTCAGGCATCTTCAGCATAACCTTTGAAGACTGCTGGTTTAGCCTTTGATAGGTAGCAAGGAAATATGTACCACTGCATAAAGAGGTAAAATTCACAGGGAAGCTTTCTGATTCTTTGATATGCTAATTACACAAGATGAGAAAACAGGCTCAGAGCATTAACCATAGTTTTGTTGCTTGGAGTACTAGGAACAGCTGTCTACCCTTCTAAGAACAGGTTAACTAGTCTCTTATTAGTAGTTACAGTGAGGACACAGCCAGGAACAAGGGACACTATCACAGAATTACCTCTTCTTCTTGCTCTTGATCTGACTCTGATTCCTGGATGCCCCAAGATGCCATGCAAGAGAGGAAAAAAGAGAGATGGAAGAATAGAGAGTACTTAGAAGAAAACACCAAAAACACCTGTGACAAACAGTAACAGGCAGCATAAAGTCAGCACACTCTTTTTTCTTCTACTTCCAACATGTAGAAGGTAGGCAGAAAAAGAGCACTAAGTCTACAGATCCAAGGGACAAAAAGAAGCAACATAACAAGTATAATTCCATATGCTATGTCACCAACAGCCTCAAAGTTTGACATTTAATGGGTCCCCTTGTATTTGTCTACAGAAATAGTGACATGATATCACATTCATTATGGATATTAGTTGAAAAGGTTAAAAGCTACAAGGATGCATATGGGAAAAAATTTTCAATATACTGGTAATATGTAAGGGTTTCATTTTAATAAAGAGCTATTAAATTCTAAAGTATCTTAAATTTGTATGTTTGATATTTTCTTCTTTTGGTTTTAGTTACTAACTAGAAAACTGTCCTGATCATCAGTACTGACTGTCCAATATGTCTGGATTTATAAAGAAAATGTAAAAGAAATACTTTCTTTTATAGAAAACTGAAAGCTCACCACAGCCAGTTAAAGCATACTCATCTTTGCATATGTCACAGGTGGCCTACAGACTGCCGAGCTGCCTCACTGCTAATCGGTCTGCAAACCTGAGAGTGCATTTGCCATCACTGGAGTCCACTTAGGCTATGCTCCCTTAGAATGACTTAACAATTGCTATATTGAATTTCTGAAACACCAACTACAGATATTTCATTTCCTTTTTAACCATTTAATAGGTATTGGCAGTATCTTACATGATGCTGTGAGCTTTAGCTGACTTTGGTTTACAAGAATAATTGAGTTCAATTTAAATTTGACAAGCATGGTGGGGTATGCGTGGTTGACAAAATTATTTATATTATGAAATAATCTATCTCCCTATTTCTTATTATCTATCTTTTATTTTGTCCTCTATACTTTGGGTTTCTCATATAATCTACTCTAGATATTAGCAACCACGCCCATCTCCTTCCCCAACACCAGTAACCTCCGGGGGTCACCAACCAAGTGCTATTATGGCTTCTAGTCTAAAAGGGACATTGATGAGAGGGGAAAAAAATTAAAGTAATAAGAAGGAAGTTAATAATCAGTGGTCTTCTTTGATATAATCAGTATCCATGAGGAATTACGTAAATGGTGAAAAGTTTGAAAAGAAGTAATGCTTATAGGTAAACTAGGTCAGAAATTAACTTTGTTCTTTCAAGTATTTCAAATCTTATTTGTAAAAATGATGATTTTAAAAATACTGATTATATTTTACAAAATTAAAGAATTAGTTTAATACTCCTAAAACAGGGCAGATTATAAGATAAATAAAAATTGGTTTTAGCAAAAAAAAAAAAAAAGTCATGTATATGCTCTGTATTTAACAGCACATTACCCACCAGGAGCTGGGGATGACTTAAAGCTAATGAACCCTAAAGTTTTAGGAGGGCCAGAGGCACTCGAATGGTTTCAGGAAAGCATTTAAAAAATGATAATTATGACAAAGTCAGTTATTTTACTTTGAAAATCAGTTTCAAGTGTCAAAATTTAAACTGATTTTTCTATATCTCATCTATATCAACATTTTAAAGTGCCTTTTTTTTTTTTTTGCAGTACCAGGGATTGAACTCAGGACTCTGTGCTTGCCAGGGAAGCGCTTATTCTACTGAGCTATCTCCCTGGTTCATAAAGTGCACTTCATACATGATAAGTTTAACTAATTTTTCCTTGATGAGTAAAAAATTGTAAATTTAACAAGGTATCAAAAATGTTTGTTCTACATGGCTGCATTCAGTGTGTCTTTGTTTACACTTATTTGAAATGCTTTAAAATGAGCTTTTATATTTATGCTTTCAAAATTCCACAGCAGATTCTACAATACCTTTGTATAAATGGGCAGGGTGATGTTTAAGTTGCAAATAGCTTGATGCACCAGGCCTCTAGTGGATTTTGGCTCCTTCATAAATGATAGTCGACCGCAAGGTTCCTGAGTTGTATCGCGGACCTTAAACAAGAGAAACATTTCTCTTCACACACATTTGACATGTATTATTTAGTTAGCTGATCAGATAATTTTTAAAGTTAGAACATGAAACTCATTTGTTAATACTTAGTAGGCATTCAAAAGTCTGTCCTTTTCTCTTTTCCTATTATAATTTAGGAGGACTTCAAAAACTTATGACTGATGAAATGGTATAAATTTAAGGTATTTGATGCGGTTTATGTATACTTGTGAAATAATTACTATAGTCAAGCTAATTAGTACAGCACCTCACATAACTGCACTCCCACTTTTCTTTTTTTTCTAAGGTTTTCTTTTTGGCAGAACTGGGGATTGAACTCAGGCCCTTGTGCTTGCCAGGCAAGCACTTATTCTACTGAGCTATCTCCCCGGCCCCCCACTTTTCATTTAAGACTTTCCTTAGTAAAATTTTGAGTATGCATTATTTTAAGTGTAGTCTCTGTATTGTATATTAGATTTCTAGAACTTATTCTGCTTTTTAAAGACTATAAGATATATACATAACATAAAATCTATCATTTTAAATATTTTAAGTGTATAATTCAGTAGCATGAAGCACATTCATAAAACTGTACAGTCATCGCCATTACCAGAACTTTCTATCATCTCAAGCTGAAGTAATTCCTGATCTCTCAGCCCCCGATAACCTTTATTCCACTTGCTTTCCCTCGCATACACCTGTTCTACTTCCCTAACATATGTGGACTCATATTTATTGTTTTGTTTTATGTAGTATAATGTTTTCAGGTTTCACTCATATTGAAGTATTAGAATTTCACTTTGCTTTCTTAGTAAAACACAACATAAAGTATCACTTCAATCATTTTGAGGCATTAAGTATACTCACCACTATCCAGCTTTACTCAAAAAATTGTTCCTCTTCCCAAATCGAAACCCTGTATGCAGTCAACAGTCACTTTCTAGCTCCCCTTTCTTTTGTCCCTGTTAGCTACTCTCCTAATTTCAATTTGTGAATTTGATCCACCCCCCAGGTATATCATATAAATGAACCACACACTATTTGTCCTTTTTTATCTGGCTTGTTTTATTTAGTATATGTTTGGGTTTACATCTAGATGTCCCCCCAAAGCCTCCTACACTCCTAGGTGGAGCTTTTGGGAGGTGATTGGATTATGGAGCTGTAATGTTCATTATCAGACCAGCGCACTCATGAGTGCAATGTGATGTTGGGAGGTAAAGCCCGAATGGAGGAGGTGAGCCACTGGGGACGTGGCCCGAACGTCCTGGTCTATTGCCATCTTTCTTTAATATTTCTTTCTCCCCTCCCCAACCCGCCCCCCTTCCAGCTGCTATGCTATGAGTAATTCTCCTCTGTACTGTTGCTCTGCCATGATACCCTACTCTGGAGCCAAAGGTGATGAACTGAACGCTCTATAAGTGGTGAGCCAAAAGAAGCCTGTCCTTCCATAAGTTGTGGGTGTCAGGTGTTGGGTCTCAGCAACAAGACAGTAAGGAGGACATTAGAGGCCTGCAAAACTCACCCATACTGTGGCATTTATGAGAATTTTTCTTTTTTAAGGCTAGATTCCAGTATGTACCTATGTCACATTTTGCTTATTCATTTATCTGTTATCTCCAACTACTGGCTGATGGGTTTGGCAAAGGTTGGTAAGAACAGGAGTGTGTGAGTAACTGAGTCTTTACTTTCAGTTATTTGGAGTGCACAGCTAGAAGTAAATTGCTGGCTTATCCGTTAAGTCTACATTTAATGTTTTGAGGAAATAGTATACTGTTTACTAAGGAGGCTGAATTCCTTTACATGTTTATCAGCCTTGCAAGGGTGTCCTGATTTGTCTCCAATTTATTTATTTTAATAACAGCTAATAGGCATGAAGTAGTTTGTCAGTGTGGTTTTTATTTGCATTTTCCTAAGCAAGTGCAGTCACTGAGTATATGTGTATCTTCTTTGAAGAAATGTCTGTTTAAATCCTTCATCCACTTTTATACTGGGTTGTTTGTACAATGACTTTTGCATATCATGTCAAATATTAGCTTAATTTTTCAGCTATCTGTGTTAAATGGTTCCATTAGCCTTCAGGAGTTACTGTTTAATGTGGTGATTTGTAGGAGTCTCTATCAATAATCAGGCAAAAAAGAGAGCCAGAAGTAGTACAAACAAATATCTTTTAAGATTTTAAGAAAACAAAGCAGGAGTCTGTAGACCTGTGGTTAGAAAAATCATGAGTGTTTAAAATAACAGAGGAATCACTGCTGATGAACAGTTGGGAATTCACAGCTAGAAGTAGGTCTAGGAAAACGGTAATGGAGACTGGCCTCTACCTAGTGAGGACCGAGCATTTGGCCCTGTGTGCTAGTGAAATAAACTGTGAAACACAGGAAAGAAAACAAGCAGCTAGAATACAGAGCTTCTCATTCACACTCTTGTGGCCCTTTTTAAAAATATGAAGCTTAAATAAAATTTGTACACATAACTGCTAAGTTGTTAACCTAGGTTAATATTCCCAGACAGAGGCTTCAAACATTGATATGCATGTTTGGTGAGTTTATGAAAGTGTACAATGTCTACAGATTTTACTAGATGAAATTCTTAGTAAAAGTGATATCCTAGCTCTCTGGACAGATTTTATTACAAAAAGTTATCAGAAGTCTTTTGGGCCCCATATTTATGAAATTCACATTTTTAAATCTAAACAAATATTTAAAGTAATCATAGGAAAATGCACTTCCTTTTCAATTGGTTGGCCAGAGTTTCCAATGAATGAATAGGGCATAATCTGACCTTGTTTCCTTCTTGCTCATAGCCTCTGACTAAAAATTAAGATTTTTGTTGTTGTTGTTGTTTAATTTTATTTTTATTTTTTGTTAATTTTGTGGAAAAATGAATAGCAATGAGACAGTTTCAAAACTGATCAGTAGGACAGTTTCAATAATTAACACATTGCATATTGTTGTCATCATAGTGGTTATTTATAGTACAAGCTACAGACATGATATCATGTCCAAACACTATTATTGTTGAATTAAGAGAAAGTAGTTGTATATTTATGCTATTTTGTATATACAGATACAAAATGGTCTTTCATTTGTACCCCCTTTTTTTGGTTTAGTTTTGTCAGAGATGGGTATTCCATTGCCATTTAAATACTGCAGACTTGTGAATTCAGCAAAATAATCCAATATAGTCCAGTAGTCCATAATAGTAGGGGGTTATCTATAGGACTGGAGATGTCAGAAAGTTGTTGACTTGAGCTTTTTATACCTCAGCATATTAATATGGCTTTAGTTTTTATACCTCATTTTTATATTTTTCTGCTAGATGGTTAAGAGCAAGATAAAGTAAGACCTATATAAGAAATGTAACTTTTGAATCTGACAAGATCAGTTAAATCATCTCAGGATTTACCCTCCCTGAAACCTTGTACAGCAGTCTGTAGATCCTTTGTCAGTGTCATCCATGTGGATGAGTCACAGCCATTGCCTGACCAATTTTCTCTCTGTGAAAGCCTGAGAGAATGTTTTCTCTCCATGTGACTCTCCTTAGGAACACTCTACATCATTGATCACTTTCCTCTGTGGCCCCATAATCTCCTTGATCAGGAAATTTGGGACACAACTGAGTTACAGGATGTTACAGTACAGGTTCTCCTATGTCCCGAGTCTTCACTGACCTTGAAAGGATAGGGCCAAGATGTTGGCTGTCCTTGCAGCCCTTCTTTTTCTCTAATTTTTGGTCTGCAAACTTAAGCTGATAACCCTCCAGAAGAGATGCTTATTGATATTATTACCCTATAACATAGGGAGTTGAGCTTAACCTCAGTATCTGCTGAATGTCAAAAATCTTAGATATAACATGGAACAGGTATTTTTCCATCAAGTATTGATATGTTAAACTTCAAATCCCTATGGAATGTGAAAAAAATAAAAAAATTTAAAAAATAGGAATAAACAATTAAATATTTTTCCACAGAAGTTTATAAAAATGAGGTATAAAAAGTAAAGCTGTATTGCCAGGCGTGGTGGCACATGCCTGTAATCCCAGCACTCGGGAGGCTGAGGCAGGAGGATTGTTGTGAGTTCAAGACCAGCCTGAGCTACAAAGTGAGCTTAAGGCCAGCCTGAACTGCATAGCGAGACCCTGTCTCAAAAAGACAAAAAAAAAAAAAAAAAAGTAAAGCTGTATTTATAGGCTGAGCTGTAAAAGGCTCAAGTCAACAACTTCAGACATTGCCAGTCCTACTATTATGGACTACTGGAATATACTGGAATATTTTGCTGAATTCACGCAACTACAATGGAATGATAATGATAATGGAATGCCCTCCCCTGGCAAAACTAAACAAAGGAGATACAAATGATTGACCATTTTTTATCTGCATATTCAAAATATTTAGGATAGACGCACAGCTACATTTTCTTAATTCAATGAATAAAAAGCTTTGTTCTAATAGTGTTTGTGGATGGGATATCATGTCTGCATCTTGTACAATGAATAACCACTAAGACAGCAATGTGCAATATATTTGTTCTTAAAACTGTCCTACTAACCGGTTTTGAAACTGCCTTGTTATTTGTTTCACAATAAAATTATTAAAAAATAAAAATAAAAATAAATTTTAAAAAAGGAAATGCAAGAAAAATGGCAATTCAAGGTTTTGATTAGTTTAATAAAGATAGTTATCATCTATTACCTAAAAAAAATAGAAAAGAAATTTAGAAATCTAACCACATACAGCTTTGTAGTCAGACAGTGCTATGACATTTTTTTCTTGTCTCTTGTCTTCATTTATTACCCTTTTCTAAAAAACAAACATTTACTTGAGAGACAGTGTGGCAGTAATTGGTGCGACATGACAAGTAGTACGTAGTTAGAAGATCAGAATGACAGGCATTCCAAGCGTGACCCTAGTATTACACATTGCTATTACTACAAATTAAGATAAACTCTAAACCTCGAAAATATAAATTTGGGGAATCTCTATGAATAAACAGTTTGATAGATGCTATTTAAAATATCCTTGGGCAATAAGCAAGCATTCTCTGCTACAAAGGAAGTCAAATTCTTCCTGAGATTTCATGAAAAGCAGGACAAAGTCTCAGGTATACATTACCTTAACAAAGAGAGGAAGTCTGTTTTCTTTAAAGGCAAAAAAACTGAAGATATGATGCTGGCCACTCTTTGTTAAGGGCACCAGGTTGCCGAAGCAATCAACATAGATGGGTTTTCCTTCTAAAACCTGAATGAAACCAGTGAAAAATCATAGAATAAAATAGCTAGAAATATGATTTATTACTTGTACGAACAAGAAGTGGTAATTCTAGTTGAAACTTTACATTTTTTAAAACTTATACACAATAATCTTTACACCACTAATTGTCATTCTGTTTTATCCACAGCAAAGCATGTGTCACCCCTCCCTCTTCTAGGTAAAGCAGATCTTCAAATACATGGTGGCACTCAAGGCTCTCATTCCCAACCTTGTGTCAGGCCGCCCACAGAAACCATACATACTTAATTCTCATTGTAAAATCTACTTGGATAGCTTTTGACAGCTCAGAGGGTCAGATTACTGGACTTCAGTAACTGAAAAATCTATATTGTTGGGAAATTCTAAGAAAAAGTACAATAATAACAAGAAGAGCAGGTAGAGGAGGAAGAAAATAAGAAAAAGTAGTTGTAGGAAAATACTGGATATCTTCAACATTTTGGTACAAGGAAGTACTTCCTGGACTATTTTCTTTTTCTTTTTTGGCAGAATCAGGGATTGAACTCAGGCTCTTGCGCTTGCCAGAGAAGTGCTTATTCCACTGAGCTATCTCCCTGGCCCCTATTTTCTTTACAATTAAGAAACAGTAATAACAACTAGAAAACCTAAAAAGAAAAATCTAAACTGCTGTTGTCACTATTTTGAACTCATCAATAACTCATAGTTTTTTCTCAAATAATCTTCCAAAATATTCTTCACATATAACAAGACCATCCCCACAGGACTAGTCCAAATTGGTTAGAAAAAAAAAAGGCTAATTCTGGATCTTGATCTTCAAAACGACCAAGAAATGGGTAAGTCTTTCATCTCTATGACTCTATTTATGAAAATGTATTTGAGATAGAAGTTATAGCCGGTCATGGTGGCACATCCCTGTAATCTCAGCTCTTGGGAGGATTGCTGTGAGTTTGAGGCCAGCCTGGGATGCCTAGCAAGTTCAAGGCCAACCTGAAGTATATGGTGAAACTCTGGCTCGAAAAAGAAAAGATAAAAGAAATACAAATAGCAACACAGCACAACCAAATTCTTCACACAGTACCTCCACATCCCTGCTTCTGGCCACCTCAGCAAAGTTTTCTTGCTGCTCGAGGGTTTTGTCCACCTTGTCATCCGTCATGCAGAAACATCTCAACCTGGCTTCGATGGGGTCATGAGACTTGGCAAACACTACAAATTTGGCCATGTAAGGTACACAAATAATTTCTCTGTACACTTGTGATGCAAAGGTAACGGATTCCTGAATCTGTCGACAATCTATCAGCCAGAACCTATAGAAAAAATAGAGGCAGTCACCTGAAGTTTAAGGTATGCCACTAAGAACTAGTTTCTTTACTTTTAAGTAAAAATCAACATAATCATCAAGTTCTTCTTGGAAAAGAGAGAGATAATAAGCAGAAAATGAAAGGGAAGGAAAGACAAAGGTGAGGGGGATGGGATGAGAAAGGCAAGGTGGACAGGCAGGAGAAGGGAGCAAGAGGAAGAGAAAGATTTGCCACATTTTTAAGATCAGTTATGAGTACTATCTTTGTGCTTCACCTCCCCAGTGACTCTCACGTGTATTCAGCCTAACTTTGTCTGCAAGTGTTAGGACCCTTCAGCGGTTTTAGCCTTCAGTAGCACAACTCAGGACACTGACCTCACTGAAGGATGTCTGCTTTCCTTGATTCCCATCTTTCATTTTATTTCCTGAAGGGTTTTTAAGTTTCTTTTTTTAAAAAAATTATTTATTTGTATTTTAACTTGAAGAGTGAAAAATAGTAGTGGGTTATCCATAGAAGTTGTTGACTTGAGCCATTCTCAGCTCATTATATTCATATGACTTTATATACCTCCATTTTTATACTTTCCTGCTGGATGGTTAAGACCAAGTTAAAGCAAGACCTATATAACAAAAAAATGTAACTTTTGTATCAGATAAGGTCACTCAGGTACCCTCAGGGTTTATCCTGTAACCTTGTATAGCACTTTGTAGATCCTTTGTCAGTGTCAGACTTGTGGATGAGTCATGGCCATTGCTTGAACAATTTTCTCTTTGTGAAGCCTGAGAGAAAGTTTTCTCTCCATGTGACTCTCCTTAGGCACACTATACATCATCAATTGCATTCCTCTATGGCCCCATAATCTCCTTGATCAGAAAAGTTGGGGCACCACTGAGTTACATGATACTGCATTACAAATTCTCCCATGTCCTGAGTCTTCACTGACCTTGAAAGGCCAGGGCCAAAATGTTGGCTGACCTTACAGCCTTTCTTTTTCTCCAGTTTCTGATCTGCAAACTTAGGTTGTTAACCCTCCAGAAAAGAAGTTTATTATTACCCTGCAACATAAGCAGTTCAGTTTGCCCACACTATTAGTCTAAATATCAGACATCATAGGCATAACATGGAACATGTATTTTCCGTCAAGTATTGAGACACTAAACTCTAAGTCCATACAGAATATGAAGAAGAAAAAAAATTAAAAAAATAGGAATGAACACTTACATATATTTACATACATATTTAGAAATCCATCCATATACAGCATAGTAGCATTTTAGCAGGACTGTCTTGTGACATTTTTTTGTCTTATTTTTCATTTACTACTCTTTAAAAAGGGGCAGTATAGTCATAGCTGGTATGTCATGACAAGAAGTACATATTTAGAAGACCAGAATGGCAGGCATTTGGAGTGTGACCCTTCTATTACACTTTGCTAAATTCAGTGCAGTTGCTTGGTTCACAGGTATCAGTATATATAATTAGTCGGGGTGAGAATCCTACCACTTAACTGCTGGTTTCAAAACTCTCCTGATGTTTCTCAGCATCACTGTCTGATCCTGAAGGTTTTTTAACAAAGTGTATCCTCCCTTGTTCCTTTCATCCCTCTTTTCCAAAGAACTTTCCAGTCACGAGGATTGGTTCCATTACCTTAATCATTTAAAAAACCTGCCTGGTCTATGTCTATAATCCCAGCACATACAGAGGCTCAGTCAGGACAGTCATAAGTTCCAGCCCAGCCTGGACAAAATAAAAATGAAAAGGCCTGAGGATGTAGCTCAGGGTCAAGGCCTCTGGCTCTTTAGTGTATTCTTGTGAGGGAGACCACATTGAGGCAGCACTGAGTCAGCTTCAGAGATAAACATTTGGCTTTCTGTAGTAATGTACGAGTCTGTCACAGGCCTAAGTGACTTGCCTGATAAGCCAATAGCCAGCAAGCAGCAAGAGAACTCCCCAGCCCAACAGTCATGGTAGAGGTCTATAGTGACCTGTGACACTCTGACGTCTCTGAAGGCAAAAGAACCCTGCAGCTGAGGACACTAAATCTTACTGAGAACTGCAGAACAATAATTGCCAGCCTTAGAGATAAAACAGTTCTCTCCTTAAGCAAAGATTGACTGCCTGGAGCTTCTCTGCTTTCTCTTTTCTTTTCTTCTCTTCTTTTCTTTTTTCTGTACTTGGTACAAGGTCTCACTATGCAGCTCAGACTTACAGTGATCCTCCTGTTTTCAGACTCCCCAGCGCTGGGAATACAGGCATGGGTCACCATGCCCAGTTTTGGTCTTGGGTCCTGAACAGTACACATAGGATTCCTGGGCCAGTGTGGCATGCAGTACCAGAGATGGAACTTGGGTCCTTGCTTTTGCCAGGCAGGTGCTTAGACTGCCCAGCTATCTCTCCAGCCCTAATCACTATTTCTTACTTCCTGGAAATTAAATTATTAGTGTAATAACACAATATTTTTGTGGAATTTTTATTGGTTTTATTTATATATTGTATATGTACTTATATATTTATATTTTATATATCACCTCACAACATTTTTACTACAACATTTTTAAGGCTTTGTTTTATAGTATTTTAATTTGCATGCGGTTCCTTTTGTTCTTTGTAGTTTTAGTTGACAAGTACTCATTGGATATATTCGTGGGACTCCTCACCTTTTCCCACAGAGCCCTGTAAAGAGTGTTGTCATCTAACAGCCCCGGGCTATTATGAACCACAGGCAGTGTGGATGGCTGTTGGTGCCTCTCCACACCCCTACCACATTCTGCCTTCGCATCCCTCATCACATTCTTCTCTGTTCCCATACTATCTGCCTATTGGATTCGCACATATATCTCAAGCGTCCCCTCTTCCCAGACATCCCCTCTAACTATTTCAGGTCCCTCCTCTGAGCACTGCTATTGCCTCTGGCTGTCCTCTCCCACAGGACACATCACCTTCTGGCATCAGACACAGATGCATGGGGGCTGCCTGCTGAGCCATCTGGATAAGGAACTATAAACGTGAGTCATGCTGGGAATTGTTAACTTATAATTCACGCAATTTTGCCTTTTCTCCTGCCTCCTCAGGAATTTAAGTTTTAACTACTTTTAATATCAGTTTTAGGATGGGGAGATGGCTCAGTAGAATAAGCATTTCCCTGGCAAGCATATGGGCCTGAGTTTGATCCCCAGTTCCGCAAAAAAAAAAAAAAAAAAATCAGTTTTGTCACCTATAAAATGTACATAATGTATCTTGCTCTACTTAAGTCTCCAAGTTAGACAACTGAAGAACATGAAGGTGCTTAGATGAAGATGAGGTTTTCCTTAATTAAAGACTGAAAACAAAAGAAAAATTAAAACACTGAGACAATGTGTCCATTAAAAAAAAAATAGATACTGTCAGCTTTTTAAGAGATACGTGATAAATGAATGAGGAATATGCAAATGTGCTAGGAGCCCCTGAAATCTGAAAGACACTTAAGCAAATTAAGGTAGGCTTTGTGCTTTTGTTATCCTATTGAAAAAAATAACTCATATTATATTATTTGCAATAGGAAATTTCTCCTCTCCGAGGTCTTTGGGACTGGAAACATCAACATTGGCTGCAAAACCCAGAGTCTCAGTCAGACAACCAAAGCACTCACTTGTTTTCCTTAGATTTTCATGACTGGTGGATTTAGTGTATCGTTACTACTGCATTTGCTGGCAGGTCCAGACTTTATTTTAAATGGAACAAACCCAGGTCATTTTTTAAGAGTTAAGAGTCAAATAACAGAAGAACAAATTGATAGTTGGGGGCAGGGAAGTGGGGGGGGGCTTCCCCCGCTCCTAGGCATACCTGGCAGACACATTGGTTGTAAAGGAAACACATTCATTGACGAAGGTGAGTGGTGTGGTTCCTGTGATGTCTTCCCACTGTGCAGGGGTGGTGCCACCTGAAATAACACGGGAGTGGAAAGCGTTGGCAAAGCTCCAGACTGAGCTGTGGTTCTGGCTGGGCTCCCAGCATAATCCCACCCCAAACCTCAAACTGACTCATTGAGATTAAAATGGACAAAGCACCTGCTAACAATGACACACTTGAAAATAAACACCACCTTTCAAGAAACTCAATTTCAGGGAAGTTATCCAAATAACTTTACTAAGTGTTTGTCTGCCTAACAGTCTGAAGTATTTGTTGCAATTGCTAAGCTTTAAAAATAATTCCAAAGTTGGTTATTTTAGAAGATTCCTGTATCAACCAATGAGACATCCAAATGTTTTCTTGTTCTTAAACTTCATGTTTTATGCAACTATTTTCAAAACATAAAATTTCTCAATTTACAATGAAGACCAGCAAAGCTGAAATATTTGAAAAGTACTAAAAGTTCAGGATGAATGAACAGACAAATGATTAGCAAAGAATCCCTTTGTACATAGAAAAATTGCCAGAAAGGCTGATAATGATCTGCCTTATTTCTATTTTTAAATAGTTTTAAAAAATCACTTTTGAAGAATTAAGAGTTAAAATAACAGAAGAACAAAACTACAGTTTTATCATTTTTACAGAGAGACAAATAGCCGAAGTGCAGCGGGAGAAATACAGGCTGAGATGAGGCAAAGAAAGCTTATGGAAGGTATTCAAGTTGATTTTTAAAATGTGTATTATTGGTAGAATTGCATACCCCTACCTATTAAAATTAACACATAAGTGTATTTATTTTAATTATTTAAAAATATTTTTAATTAACTTTAATTTTTAATAAGGAATTATGTAGGAAAAGCCCATATGAGATATAACCCTGAAAGAAACAGATTTGGCGGTGGCCAGGTCCACAGGGTCTTCGTTTCAGCAGCATGAGAGAGGACCTGGCACGGACATCTGGAGTCTCACAGGGTCTGTGTCCAGGTCATCAGAAAGCCCATCAGCGAACAGTTAACTACATGCCCATGGAGCAAAGCCCCAGGACAGACCAGCAATGTCAGTAATACGGACGAGCAACTGTGACAGACACAGAAGTGAAGCAATGACGCTCCCCACATCCAACACAGGCTGGATATCCTAAGTCTTTGCTCTTATTAAATTTATACAATAATCTTGATGGTTCTCTATCACAAATATGAAAAACATAATAATAAGAAGGAAGAATTAATGAAGAAAAGCAAAATAAAGGCGAACATTTCTGCCAATCTAAAGGGGAACTGAAAAAAATTCAAGTAATATTAAAATTAACCAGGAATGGTTACTATTCCTATTAAAGATGATATTAATATTTATTGAAGGCCATCACCACATAATCATGGTTAAAAGGGGGAAAATAGAAAATTAGGTGGTCATAAAATAGGTTATTAGTATGATTTTTTTCCCTTGGCACCATTTTAGTAGTACTGTTATGAGGAGACAGCAATGTTTGGGAATGTCTTTTGAGAGCTTGGTGGTCGCCTGAAAGCTACCATAAAGATCAACTGAAAAGACCAAAAATCAGTTAATCATTAAAAATTTTTACTTTCTGTTTCCAACAGATCAGTGATCCTAGGTAGAACAGTTTAAACTATTGAATATACTAATTTAAAGTGATATACCATGAGGTTCTCAATGAAAAGTTGAGGCCTAGAACTTTGACAGTGTGTTGGGTGTGGGTTTGAATACCAGTCCAGCAACTATGTTTAGTATAACTCAGGCAAGTGACAGAATTTCTTTTAACCTTGGTTTCCTCTTAACCACTAGTACTGACGTTTCCTTGTAAGGATACTGTAAAGATTTAAATGGTTATGTATATATACATATACACACATATATGTAATATCTAATACTTTGGTATACATAGTTCATTTCAAAAATAATTTTCCCTTCAGCTTTCATTTCCCTGGTAAGTTAAAAATACTCTTCCTGAATTGATTTATAGAATTCAGGATTTATCCTAATCTGATTTTTTCAATAAATAATTTCATTTTAAATAATTTGACTTTCGCAACCATCCGCATTTTTTCCCCCAGAGGCTTCTGCTCACAGAGTCGCACTCGGGGCTCACCTGTGATGCTGCACAGCAGCCTTAAGGTCGGTGCATCTCCCCCAAAGCCGTTCAACATGACCTCACTTGAAGCCTTGGGGACAGGAATGGTCATAGTAATTGGCTTGTGGAATTTTCTTCTTCTGGGTTCCAAAGTGACTATAGGACTGAAGGTAGCTTTGTTGCCTAGGATCTTCTTCACCAGCTCACTGTGCATAGGTTGAGCCTTGATAAAGTGGAGAAAAATGTTAAGCTCTATTCTTAGACTTAATGTCAATGTCTAACACAAATATTTACATTTTATCTCAAGTCATTCTGGTGGAGTCAAATATGATAGTGGTAAGTTTAGTACTGTTGGACTGGTGCTCTCGAATGAAATGGTAACTTCTGTTTATCCAGGAAATCATTTCTCTATGATATTTTGATTTTCATTTGCGGAGATTGTTTTTTAATCTCAAGCAAACAAACCATGTGGGGGTTACAGGCACTTAACACAGGCATACCTGCAGGCCAACACGGATCCGCTTCGTCAGTGCACCCTCTGGGAAGACGGCCTGCACTTGGGGGACCACAGTACTGCTCAGTACGCCTCCCTCTGGGCCAATCAGGTTGCTGTCCTGTTTGATGCGTGACACCACCGCAAAGTACTGTGGGAAGTCACGGGTGATGATGCGACATATTCGCTTCTTTTCAAGGTCTTCCGGGCTGTCCAGCACTAAGAGAACAAAAAGACCCATCTTCATATAACAAGGACTTCCTTCAGGAACGAGGCTAGCCAATTCTTTAGTAATGTTAATATGCTGCAACACAGCTCCTCTTTTTTTTAAGTAATGGGAAAATATAAAAAGTAAGGCTATTATAAGCTGGGCGTGGTGGTGCATGCCTGTAATCCCAGCACTTGGGAAGCTGAGACAGGAGGATTGTTATGAGTTCGAGACCAACCTGAGCTACAAAGTGAGTTTGAGGCCAGCTTGAACTGCATAGTGAGACCCTGTCTCCAAAAAAAAAGACCAAAAAAAAAAAAAACAAAAAAACAAAAAAAGTAAGGCTATTATAATGCCAGACAAATATAAACTCTGCAGTCTTTCAAGACCCATCAACATCCTGTTTATGCACTTTCTTTCTTTGTGAAAACTAGGAGGAGTTCTTCACAGTATTGTAAAAGACATCTGCCAGATGTGATGTGTTAGGGCCACCTTGGAAAATTGGGGTGCAGGAGAGCAAATGGGGAGGGAAAATGGATCTGCTAAATTCTTGGTTCATGAAGGAAGTTGTGCATGAACTACTTTTTTTTTTTTTTTTCAAGTTTCAGTTAGCCTAACTAAGATAAGACTAGGGATTATGGTTTTAAGAAATAATATGGCTCTTTGGGTACTCTGGGAAGTAGTACAAGAATAAAATCTGCCTTGAAAGGATAAGTAAGGTTCCTATTTATTCCAGTGAGATGGCTGTCTCTGTGATAATCACTGCGGATATAAAATAAGTCTGGTGATTATTACTCCAGGTTACGGCATTCCTCTGATGCCAGGGACTTAGCAAGTCTACCCTCTAACATCAGCTCATGGATGCTTTATAAATAAAGCCACTGATGTGGCTATTTAGTGCAATATAAAAAGAAATCACATTGCTTTAAAATGTGGAAAATGTGAACTAAGTTGTTCACTGAATTTCAAAGGATTATGGAAAGGTGGTCATTTTTAGAAATCACTTAAATTCATCGCAAAGGCAGACATGCTAACTCTGTTCTTATTGACTACTGGGTATATTAGGATAGTAAAAAGCAAAAGCCCCCAAATTTGAATATACATAATTAAAAATTCATATACTGACAAATATTAGCATATATATATATCCCCCCAAATAAGACCTAAATGGAAAATACAAAAGTCAGCCTTGAAAACTAGAGATAAAAATGCCTGCCCACTCAGTTTATTCTTGCCCTGTCTGCCACTATTCTCTTACTTGGTGGCTCTTCTGTAAGGCAGAGAAGAGGAAGTTAGGCCGATGGGGGCGGGCACTTTAGAACTCTAGTTTTCAAGACTGATTATTTTCCTGCTAAGTCTTATTTTTGGGAAAACAGTGATTTTAAAAAATATACTTCCAAGTGTACAAATTAAATCTGGCTTTTTGGCTTCAAGGTGAACGTTTTACTTATATAACTAAAAAGGGTGTGTCCCCATCCAAAAGGCAAGAGGCAGTACTTACGTCAGGGTTGAGCATCAGCACACATCTCAGCAGGAAATGTCCTAACCCTAAGTGCTACCTGGAGAAATGGTCCCAAGAAGTGTTGCAGGGAGGAAGCTTTGCCACTGACATAAGAATTCTGATATTTCTATCTTGCTTGGGAGATAATGACTTTCATATTTAATAGAGGGCATGATTTTTCCTCACTCTCTGTGGGGCTAAAGTAAACCTATCCTCTCCCTATCTGTAAGATGCAATAAGAAATATTAAAGGAGCTGTGGGCAGCTTGCTCTCCTCTCTCCCTGATCTATCCTGAAATTACACCCATCTCTATAGGCAGACTCACAAACTCACTAAAAGCCATACTTATCACCAGGTAAGTGTCCCGCTCTTCACACAACTTGGTTTATCGTGGTACTCAGACAAAGAACTTGCCCTAGTTGTTGTAGCTCTTTAAAGTAGAACGTGTCTTGCAGTGGGACTGGGACTTTGCTCTGTATACCCTCTGAGGACCTAAGAATGAGCCACTACCCCTTGGAAAAGAGATCTTTTAACCTGTGGTTTATTGGCCCAAGATACATTAGAGATTTATAGTAGTCAAAATTTTAATAAAAATTCAAGTTGGTATCTATGTGTATATATGCAAGTTAACCCTGGCTAACTTCCTGTCTGAATTATAGACAGAAGATTGAATCAACTTAGTATTTCAACCTCCTTAAAAATAGATAAAATATTATCCCATCACTAGTAATGGGTGGTATAACAGCACTTTTTATCAGTATCTCAAAAATTTAATATTTCAAGATAGACCTTTTTAAAACCTATGGCTTATTCTGTCACACAGCCTCAATATCAATTCTATCACTAGTTTTTAGATTTTAATAGGTTCATACTGAAAATAGAGGCATGCCGTGCCTTCTTAAAATAGGATGCGCGCTGTCTTAAAGGATTTCATCTTTCTGAATGCAACAGGAGTAAGATCAGGTAAATGTACTGTGCATTCCAGCTCATCACCACTAGAACACAGCAGGGAACACACATGGTAAAATACAAGAGACGTACACACACATGCATGCACACACACATACACATGCACACATTCTACATTATAAGAAATGCAGTTATTATTTTCATGCTTCCACTCTACGCTTCTTCTGAAACTCTTAATTGGAAGGTACCTTCGTCCATGCCGTTCAGGATTTCGTTCAGTTCCTCCTCCGTGTATTCACAGAAATGCTCCTTCCAGCTGTCGCCATTCTCACTGCGCAGGACCACCAGCTCCCTTTCCTTTCCTCGGAGGGCCGCAAAGTGAGGGATCTCCACGATGACAGGCCTGACACAGCAATGCAGAACACTTAGTGTGGACGAGGGCCGACCCGCAGAAGACAAGTACCTCCGCTCTGTCTGTTGCAAAGTGACCTGGAATTCTGCTCTTTCTGGGGATCGAGACTTAGTGGAGGGGATCTCTGGGGCCCATGGGCTAACAGATGGTCGCACAGTAGCACTCCACCTCAGGGGCACTGGTCCTCCGGTACATGCTGCTACCTTAAGCCAAATGATGTTTCCCTGTGAGTGCATGTGGCATTCTGGAACTTCTCCTTTGATAAATGTAAGATTAACACATTTAACCAAAAGAAATGTGCATGCAGACCTGTGATGTGTGCCAGTCTCCTAAACACATCTTCTACGAGGTGTAGAATGACAAAGTGGCTTAAGAGGGAGAATGGCTCCTGGGTTGCAAGTTTCAATGTGTCATAAATGAGGAGATGGGAGGAAGGGAGACCACGTGTGCTAATGAGCCATGCACTCATGGGTTTTGCTGTTATTTTCTCCATCCGAGGAAACAATAGACATTTGGACACAGTCTGGTCCTCAATGAGCCTATCAGGGGACAGACCAGCTGTGCCCAATGCCTAGCATACTCAGGACCCAGAACATGCACCCTCCTACAATTTTTAGGTCACATTCATTCTCAGAATATCGAGAGGCTTTTGATATTTTTGAGTCCAGGTTGCTTTGATACAGACTCCAAACTTAACAACATTGTAACCAGCACATAGGACAACTAGGCAGATCTCATGCTTTAAATGAAAATGAAGGTCACAGCACTTGAAGGGAAAAGATATAAAAACATCACTCCAAAATAAAAGTCACATACCACACGGGTCAGAAATGGTCCACTAAAGATAGGTCGTACAGTTTAAATCATAGAGAGGGACATGTCATGGGAACAATGACAAAAAAAAAAGAGAAATCATATTGCAGAAGAAGGAGAAGAACGGGGGCCCAGCAGCCATCAATTTGTTTTAAGTCACTCCTACCCAAGGAATTTGGTTCCAGGAGGCCCCAGCTGAAGGATGCGGCTGACCAAACTTTCTCCCTCATTAAGTGGGGGAGGAGCCGTTGGCAGGTGAAGTTTACTGAGTATATCCAAAGCAGCAGTGAAAGAAAGAACATAAGTAAGCTTCAGGTGTTGTTCGCCACAGAACCACAGCCATCACCAGCTGAGCCACAGGGTGAACCCCGGGCTCACACTGCGTCTGGTTCTGTCCCCTCCATTGGTCACAAAGAGCAAGGAGCCGACACCCAGAGTGTACAATGGAGGCCATGTGTGCGAGGAGGGCACGGGCTAGAGGGGCTGGCCCTACTTAGGTTCACCGCCAGGGCACTGGCCAAAAAAGACAGAAAGAAATGCTCCACAGGAAAGACAAAAACCTTGGGAATATAATAAAAACTCTGCTTTGTCCAGAGGCCAGAGATTTTTATGGATATTCCCAACAGATTGGAAGATCATCAAAAAGCCTCGAACTACCTGAGCAGGAGGGCAAAGCGTCAGATACAGAACATGACAAGGGTGATCAGGGATTCCTTCAACCATAAAGGCATTTTCTGATGAGCCTAGAACTTCGCAGGCTCCTCCTAAAGCTCTGATCTGCCCGAGAGCAGGACACTGAGAGGTGGTTTCTGTAGTTGGGAAATACTGCCACACCCCTTTTCGGGGTGAAAGTAATTTGGAGCAACCTGCTAACTGTTTGCTCTAAATTACAGGCTTTAGAACACTTTCTGAGTTCTAAAGTGAGAAACCGTCTCCCCAGTATGACGGCGCGGAAGAGTGCACAGTAAGATTTTTCTTCCAGATTTTCAAGACTTTGTATGACAAAGACTTAAATACAATTGATTTGTTTCAAAATGTTTTGAAACTTGGCCGCCTCCAAAGCTTCAACCTTGTATCAGTTTTAGTGGCAGCGATTCACGTCTTGGCGCATGGAGATGCTGCCTCAGAACAACAGCCGTACAAACAAACAGAAGAAAGAAGAAATGCTAAATTCTGCTCAAAATTGTTGAAATGAGCCTGGCAGAAGTTAGTCTTGATGTTTTTTTTTTTTTTTTTTTGTCTTAAAATGAATTATAACTAAATAGCCATGTAACATTAAGGCTCAAACTAGCAATTTTCGTAACAGAAAAAAAAAAAAAAAATCACATAGACTAAATTTGTAAATATCCCCAAAGGCAACACTGCTTCCAGAATGAAAAGAATGATTCTGTTTCCTAATTACATGGGATTTGAAATTTATGTTTGGAATAGAGCAGTAATTTTTTTTCTTTATATTTTGCCAGTTAAGTCTGAAATGAACAAAAAAAAGACCACCTACCATGGCATACTTGGTGATTCATACTGGAAGTCTTGTAGCTACTTCCACATTCAAGAGAAAGAATAATAACCTGAATGTTTAACTCATTCATGCCTTAGTATAAGAGGCATGAAAGTGGGCCAATTTTGCAAATCTGATTATTGATTATTTGCAAATTTTAAAGATTTCATAGGCACCAATCTTCCTTCAAAAGTGTTTCACTTACCGTTTTCTATTCCATGCTAGAAATTTCACGTGGAGGACACACACTCAGTGGTGACTAAGTGTGAAGCGTATCAGAGACCCTTACCCAAGGAACTGAGCACCAGAAGGTCCGACTTCGATCAGGCGGCTGGCGAGGCCTTCTCCTTCCACCATGGGGGGCATTGTCGCCAGTCGATGGCGTTTGACCAGTCGGCAGGTGACTCGCGTGGGCGCTGTGCATTTCCGAGGTGGAATGATGATTCGAAGCCCGTTGTGTCTGCACCCTCGCATAGCGCCCCCTCGGGCGTCCACCATAAAACTAACCAGGAAGCTACAAATTAGAAGAGAAGATTAGAAACGTGTTGAAATAGTCTTGCAGATAAACACACTTTGGGAAGTTACTGTCTTTCCTGAGTGTTTTGCTGTGAAAATGTCTCCTTTCTACCCAAGCACTTGGTGATAAAACATTTGTTTTCAAATTTTCTTTATACTAGTGTCATTACTTCTGTTATGTTGTTTTAATTTTTGCACAATTTTCATCTGTTGCTAAAGGATTCTAACTTCTGTTGACAGTGTTGATTTTAAATCTGAACTATAAAGTAGAATGTCAAACTGAATTCTAAAGAAATTAGAAAAATTACATAAAAATACTGATGTTTCCTTTTGTTATAAATACAGTTTTTCTTTCTTGTATGTATCTCGTGAGTAATTCACATGTGGGAAAAAAATGCAAGGGTAGATTAGAAAGACCACTTTATGGTTTTTCTAAATTAATTCAACTTGATATTTCAAAATTATGTCTTGTCCAGTTCACTTTAATGTAAATCCTATGACTTAATAAAAAAATTTCAAAGGCCACTGCCAAGGTCAAATCATGACAAAGCATCCTGATCTTAACCAGGATGCAAACTTATTATCTATTTTCATTTTAAAACAGGAGAAAAGCAAAACAACTTACTGTTTTGGGTTAGCGCAAATTTGGTGATTAAATATACATGTTTGCATTTTTAAGATAAAAATCCCTCTGCCAAATTCTCACTGATTCAAAGAAGGGAGGGGTACTAGAAAGAACAAGACCACCCTCAATCCTGTTTCTGAAATGTAATTTTGGGGTTTGGGAGCCCTGGGCTCATGATAAGTCAAATTTCTGCCCAGCATGAGTTTTTCTCAAATTACAATACACAGAATGTGGAAAATCATAATATGGAAATAGATATGCATCTCTATTATTTTTGCTCCTTATCTGCTAATTGTTCATGACAGAGAGAACTACAATCTAAAGTGACTCAGTTTGGCTAAGTGTAGCAAGGGAAAGTGTTTGTTTTGAACTTTGCAGGTGCTTCTTTTGGGATGGGCATGCATCCCAAGGCAACTCAATGTGAATTAGTGTCACTGGGTTAGTTACAACACTTGTGAGAATTTCTTAGACACTTTCTCAAGGAGGAAAATTTAAACAGCACGACAGTGTCTTTGTTGTCCTCACATACAAAGATACACACAGCATACAGACTTTTACACGATTACAACAGCTTCCCCATTTTCACTGCATTTGCAAGATAGGTACACCAAAACATGAAAAGGAAAGCAACATATAGGTGTTTCCTGGATTTACTTAGAACTTCAAACCACCTAGATATTGCCTCCAAAATGACACAGAAAACATTTGAAAGATATTTCCTTGAAGTAAGTTACAGGATAGAGGGGACAGGGAGATGGCTCAGTGCAATAAGCCTTTCCATGGCAAGTCAGTTACAGGATAGAAACACGATACATTTATGTTATTTCTAGACAAGTGAAGAAAAATACCTTAGCATCCTCTCCACAGCCGAACACAGATCTCATTAAGCATGCTATTAAACAGAAACCCTGCAGTAGCGATGACTACAGGTGCGAAGGAGCCCAGATGCCTGTTGGAAGCGCGTCATGCAGTATGAGACCATGGAGGAGCGCCCCAGCACCCACATGCAGGAGCCAGGCCAGGACCACCATTCAGCCCTCTTCGGGAGGACTGAGTGTTCAGTGAAGGCTGGAGACCAGGAGAATGATCAACAGTTCAGGACTGAATGGTAGATGTTCCTAGTCTTTATCAAAAGACAGTGAGAAAATGCTGGCTCTTTTCTTTTTACAACTGGTCTTCAATTTGAATTCTTTACAAAGTTTCTTTTTTTTAATTTGACTTTTCAATGTATGGCTACTCAAAAGAATAAAAGAACTGGCAACAGTTCTAGATGAATATAAAGGTTTCCTTTCCATTTAATTATTCTTGAGTATCATTTTTACATCGATCTTCACTAACAGAAAAAAAGCTTAAGTTTCAACTAATAATGTTTCCAAATTCATTACAATATTTCTGAAACCTTGATAATTAAAGTTAATGCTTTCTCCATTTGTAGATGCCTTGTGATTACTATCACCATGGATACTGTACATTTTGGAGGCATTTAAGAAATTTCCTCACTTATATGCTATCATAGTTCCACTATTTTGTCACTAGATCACTAGTTTGGTGACAGCTCATAGCCTGCAGAATATCAATTTTCTATTTAGAAGAAGACATTGAAAAAGATCTGGTGGTCCGGTCTCTAAAGAGTGAGCTGCTATGCTCCTAACAGTAGCAATATTTGAGCAACCTTTCCTCAATATTGTCTCACTGGATTCTTCTTTCTATTCTGTTTGACTGACGATGTCCATTCCTACCTTCCTACATTCCTTTGCTACTCTCCTGCTCTATGCTGTACCCCACTAGCAACTGAGGATACAGAGAATAAAATAGTTGCTGCTTCCAGAAAGTTCATAGTCTATGCCCATGTGTGAGGTGACAGTTTCATCACTTCCTGCCAATGAGATGCTATCCATAAGGCCATCTAGGAGCCCCACTACCAGGGACTAATTTCTCCACTTTCTTCCTGTGTACCCTAGCACCTAGTACAGTGTGCACAGAGGCCGTAGAATGTAATCAACAAATAATTTTTGAGTAAATGAGTGGAAGAGTGAAAAAGCAAGTTATGAGGAGTTTCATAGATTTATGTCTAACAGAGAAGGCTAACGTAGGAGACAACTGAATGCTTGGGGCTCTGGAAAACCACACTGCTCAGAACATTTTCAAATCCCTCAGAAGCAGCCAAGCAGATGGAAAGCTCTGTCATTAATTCTTACTTTGCCTGCCACAGGGTTATTTCTGCTCCAAAGAGGGAGATCTAACACATTTATTTCCCTCGATAGAGGATTAGTAGGAAAGGGGAATAAGTAAACATCAAGAGCTTGAATCTGATAAAATAAATAATTGTATTAGGGATAAAAATTGTATGAAGAAAGACCAAAGTTAAGGAAATCAAAGTAAAAGAACTCATAGAAGCTGCTAGTAGATAAATTTACCTGTAAGTATCTCCTTGTCAGTATGGACTAGGAAAATAATATTTCAGTATTGTGACAGATGTAACCCATGTTGAAAAAAAGCAAGTGTCAACATGCACAATTCAGGGGAAAATTAATTTTCTAAAAAATAAGCATTCATGTTATTGAGTAGCTAATATGACATAGGCTATCAGAAAGTAAGTTCTAGTGAGAAATTTTTCTTTAAAAAAAGAAAAAAGAAAAGAAAGTGAGAGGTGATAAGAAAAGATATGAAAGAACTAAGAATTAACAGTCAAAATAAATGAAAATATTGTAAGCAACCAGGAAAATATTTTAAACAAATCAGACTCAAATAATGCAACTGCCATGCATACCAAAAACAAAACAAAACGAAAAAAAAAAAAAAGGAGGCTAAACTCATGAAACTGTATGCTAAAAGGAGCTTTTGCTCAACTAAGAAGAGATTGGAAAAATAATGACTCAAGTTTATACCTAAGTGCTGATGAAAAGTCTGTTGGTAAACGTCGATATGCTAGTCAATTAATCCCAAAAGTAGGCAAACATTTGAGCGTTTTCATAAAAATAGCCACTGTTTAGATAGGTAGTAGTTTTAGGTGACAATGATTCTGAAATATATAAACCATCTAGGAAATGCTAGTTGTAAGAGGTGATTTACCTCTACATATAGGAAAAAGAGGAAGGTTAAAAGGTGTGAATCATGAGAATGAGAGTAAAATTACATATGAAGGAGGTGTTTTATGGATTAAAGCTCAGATCTGCAGGCTGTGAGGTTTGAAACAGATTCTCTCCTGTCAATGAGGGACAGTCCTGTGACCACTGGGGTTGTGGTGAGGATAAAATCACGCATGTGTAATGCACACAGAACTCTGTGCTTGCCTCCATCATCTCTTTCCCACAGAATTTTGTAATTTTGGATGTCTTAAAACTTATAAACATGGAAAACTAACACTTTATTAAGAATCTACAATGAACCTGGATCTGGGCGAGGCAGTCTAGTGGTGTGATAGTTTTTAAAAGTATATGAAATATGCTACTATGCAGGATTCAAAAAATACTGTTACCACAGAGCATGGGATAAGATACCATATTCTTTCCTGGGTATAGGTTTATCCTGTCATGTATTATTTCTATAACCGTAGGAAAGTCATTTCATATTTTTAAGTTTTAGTTTTCTCATCTGTAAAAATGAAAGACTTCACTGAAGGTTGCTTCCCAAAGTTAAAATGCTATGTGCAATAGTTTACTGTCAATGAAGTTAGAAAACCTACTGAGATGTACCATTTCAAATGTTTTGAAAGGATTTCTGAGTGGAAATAAACTGTTGTTACTCCGAGAAACCTGTACTATTTTTGCTGTAAGATTACAACCGCTGTTTTCCTGAAAGTGTGTAATATGCTACACTAAGTATTGACTTATGAGAGTACCTTTCAATTTTATAGCATTATCTGACTCTCCACATGAAATTCAGCAGTCATGCAAAGTTGAAACTCTTCCTGAAGGTTTCTAAATTGTGAGATACAATATTATCACAATTTAAAAAAGAATGGAAGCAAAAGCAACCAACTATCACTATGAATATGACTTGCCTACAGATACGCAATTTGATTAGCTAAATGGGTACATGCTTCAGAAGAGCAGCAGAACACAGTTTTGGTCTGTTGAGACTACCTCCTCCACCCCAAAGTTACTGGCACTTAATTTATTTTTAATTCACCCAGGACTGTGGGATGAGGACAGGGAAGAGATTGCAGCATTCAGTTAGTTACTGGGTGAAAGAACGGGATAAAATCTTCAGGGTGCTTCAGTGATCTACATATACATAGCAAGAGGGCCTCCAGTTAAATCTCATTTCTAAGGAAATTACACTATGAGCTCTCTGTGCTTCAGAACCCTGTTGGTCTCTCTCTAATTCTCCAACTTCCATAAACCAAAGAGTTGATGAAAAATGGCCTTGAAAAAAGGTGGCTCAAATTTGTAAAAACCCATTTATTAATCACTATATTAATGTATAAAAGATAATATTTAGTAGCCGTTTGAGAAAAAGTAAAAGGATGGATACAATAGTTTTTTTAAAAAAAATATGTTATTTGAGATTGATATGTTATTGACTATAGAATTGAAGCAACATAATCTGCAGCCTGAAAGAGACCTCTAAAGATAACATTATCTAAGTAACACGGAACAACCACTGTTTTTAGAATGCTGATTAGTGTCATTATATAACATGATTACCTAATATCAAAAGGGTGCATTTAGAGGAGTACCAGCAAGGAAGCAGATTTTTAATTAACTTTCAGCCTTTCGCCAAGAATATGGTCAGATAAAACACAAGGAAAAAAAAATACTAAATGCCACTTAAAATTATAATGTTTAATAAAACTTTAAAATGGCTCAACCAATTTGCCTAATTGGTATGAATAATAGACTTTTACTTCCGCGTAGCCTTTTGTTCACAAAGGAAGTTGTGATGTGGACACTTGTGACCAAGACAGGCAGTCTGGTCATGTCACACAGACTCATCTAATTTCCACCAGCCTTAAACACATCCTCGTTGGCTTCCCAGAGAGGGAAACTGCACAATGCCCACAATTTGGAGACCATGACCCTCAGTATCTCTTTGGCTAGGTATCTTCCACACTAAAGCATCCTGAGACGGGCATATCTGGAAGGGGGTGGTGAAGGGGTAGGGAGGAATAGGCAACATGTTCAGAGAAGGAATTATGCAGAAGTTCACCTGCTGTTGTCACGATCAAGACATGGAGAGGTGCGGCTGCAACAGAATAGATACTTTAGCACAGAAAAGGAATGGATAAAGTGAAATATAAAGAATGACTCCAGAAATGATTTGTAACTCATATATATAATTTGTACACCAATATAATACTCATTGGAAAAGAGGCTGGGGATACAAATGGAACACAGCTCTTTGCAAATGCTGAGAGAAGAACAAAATATGGGGGATTTGTAGGTATTCCCAGCTTAGGAAACTGGGGATGTCATCAAACCCCTTGATTTGTAACCTAATTCAACACTGGCATGTGGAGACATTTAAAAAACTCTAAATATCCAAGAATCTACAAATATCAAAGGATGTTATAATGAAAAACAAGAACTCTTTGAGCTGATGGACATAGTTTAGACTCAAAAGCCTTGCATTCATATTTCTAATACTTTTTAAATGATGAGACAGGACCATTTAAAGTATATTTCAATGACATGCAGTAGCATAAACTTAGGCAGAGTAAGTAATATTAATTACTTACTAGTGGGTCACAAAAAGCTATGAAAACATATAGCATTTTCTTTAAAGACCTCATTTCTTGCTTTGTGGCCCTGCTCACTGGACCTAATGTCTAATCATACTCCACACTCCTACTTTTTGAGTGAGCAGGGCCCTTCTCTACCAATGGGTCTACTCGTCCTTAAAACCTCCAGATGCAGTGATATAGCTCCCTTGTGTTTTAGCTCTTGATAACATATAAAAGCATATGTTTAATAGATAAGAAATCCAGATTTGCAAAAGTAGTTGTTTTATTACTTATACAATTTTCTACATCCAAACAACTTGCCTTTAGGATCCAACTTTAGGGTGTTATGAAATATATCAACAAATGCTAGCAGGATTTAAACTTTACTGTTGTCAAGTGAGTGGCAGACTTGACTTATCTCTCAGTCCATTGTTTGAATGAATATCTTCAAGGCATTTTTAACAGAATTTATTTTTAGAGTAGTGTAGAGCTCAAAGCAAAATTGTCTTCAACATGTTTTCTGAGACAGAAGTTCTTTAAATATCACCTTCTTAGAGACTTGGGTTACTGTAGTCTTTTACAGTGCAATAGTATGAGTTAACAGTTAATCATACAACTTGGCTGTCAAAACCATAAAAATAAAGACTTTTGAAACAACAACACTGAAAAATCAGCTACAAAACTAGCTCTCAGTAGAAATTTGCCTTACATGCTAATTCATTGTGAAATGAAGGAGAATCATAAAATTCAAATTTTTGCTCTTGTTGGTCTGTTCATAACTGAGGGTGCTAGAATAACTGCTGGTTAGAATCATTGTGAATCAGTAAAGGAATTCTTTAAAGCACAATAAACAAAATTTTTCCTTTACCAAATATTGGCTGGATATATTTGACAGTGAAGAGTTTTCAATAGTTAGATTCATGCTCCTCTACTTATGGATTTTCATGCTTAAAAACATGGAATAGTGGTAAAGTACCCCATAAGCATTGATTACTGGTAAAGACTACATCTTTTGCTAATCTAAAATAACTTTACTAGGCTTAATACAAGATAATGCATACAAACCAAAGGCATATGCAGAAAAAGATAACTTTACTATTCCCTTTAAAAAAAAAGTCATTTTTCCTTACATTTTGAGCAGATTGTGAAGTTAATTAGGGATTCGTTCAATTAATTAAAAACAAAATTCAGTTTCTTAAAAAAGCTACTCAGGAATCTGATATATAGTGAATAAAATATGCAAAATCATTACATGATATGATATTATAAGTTATTCATATACATTAACATCATGGAACCTTTCAAATACCATAATACTTAGAATCACTGCATTTTCATGGATAATTAACCAACTTTTAGAGCTAACTGTGGCACTGTGTTTGTCCAAATATTAAAGACTTTAATAAATGGTAAATTACCAAATAAAAATAACAAATCAAGCATTAGTATTATATGCCACAATAGTATTATCATTAGCAGATTCAGAATACATTATTCTTAACTCATAAGCAATATATAAAAAAAATTGGAAGATATGTATAAAATACTAAATGTCTATAATCTTAATGACTAGTTATATTTTTCTATACCAGTACAGATTATTTTAAAACCATCAAATCTTTGGAACTCTCCTATAAAATCAATAGCAATACTTAGGACACTGGAACTCTAGAGACTTTATGTAACTTGTGGAGCATTATACATACTGAAAGTCAGAGTCGGGCTCTGGATTCTAATTCTCCCGATACCAAAGCACACTTTTAACCACCACACTTTTTTCTGTTCCACAGATCACTTTCCAACTTCAAAGAACAAGGTAATGGATACATTTCTTACAAGCAGAGGATATGGCTTAGCTACTTTCTGTAGCAGCTGACTTAATATCTGGAGCCATACACAAATATGTCCTCAAATGTGTAAAAAATAACCATATATGGGAATGAAGAGACAACAAATATCTGAGAGACCTCAGCATACATTGATTACTGTCTCTCCATTAATTAAGGCTTTATTGAACAAAATATTTCCTTTCTAATAATTTATAATATCAGGATGTAGAATATACTGTGAGAGGCCTGACAACCAAGAGTCAGCTATAACTGGTTTGGGATAAATCATGGGCGTCTGAGTATTTTATAGGTCCCAGCCAGTTCTGACACAGAGCCAGAACTTGATGCAAAAATTAGTTTATTGGAGACTATGGTTTTTAGAGATCCTTATCTTAAGTGATTATAGTCTTTAACCACTGGATGCTCTTACATTACAAGCAATCCACCATTATTACATTATATAGTTTGGTACCATAGTTACCGATATTGATGTACTTAAACTGAGTATTTACTCATATCCTTTGTAATGGAGAAGTTCTTTTAGAATCCCTTTTTTTTGATATAAATGTTTTATTTGGAAAGTCAACAACACGGGCTCTTTAAAATGTAGTTAATAGTAAGTAATTACATTTAACCGGTAACAATCTCTTCACTTTATAAGGTGAATAGGGACTTCAAATACTTCATTATGACTCCTATATTCTCATATATTTTCCTTCAGTTTTCTAGGTCCATGCCTGTTCTCCCTCTTACTCATCACTGTTTCAAACTTGGTGGCACATTGCAACATTATGGTTTTGAATAATATACAACTGTGAGATTTTAATTATCTCATTTTCTACTTAAAATATGTAAGTAAATTTGGATGAGACTTGTATATTTTCATTGCCCTGAACAATTCTCAAATCAGACATGAACTTTATTTAACAAAGAAAATATTATGATTATTTTCAATATCTACATAACTAAATTATATAGCCTATCACCGTGGTAGCAAACCTATGGCATGCCTGTTATTTATTTTTCTTTTAAGACAAAGGTTGTTAATGTATAAATTATTTTTTCTAAACTAAAACCTCAGTATTGAGGTTTAATTGCAGGTTAATAAGGAGGTTTTAGATTTCAATTTGGGCATTCATTTCTACCAGGTTCAACCTCACTACTCTGTGGCATTTAATAGAAGATTAGACTAAGCAATTCAGAATGTTTAAACGACCTAGAAAATTTTCCTAAAAGGAGACTATTTTATAAAAACAAATCAAGAAAGAGTCAAGTACTCAAAATATTTCCAGTACTGTTAGATGGGTAGGGCTTTAAAGGAAGTAATTAAATGAAAAACAAATACAGTGTTTGAAATACAATGGGGATGCTACTATGTTATTAAAACTACTAAAATGTAAGAATAAAGCCAGTTAGAATAATATTAGAACTTAAAACTCCTTAAGGAATTTCTATTATACATGACTGAAATCACACATATGAAGAACAGCTTTAAGTGTGTTTGAAAATATGCTCCACGTCTGATAGTGCCATTAAGTTACAAACAGAGCTGTGCTGGTTCCACGGTGTGGTGTGTGCTCCCTACACGACCTCGGGAACACCCAAGATGACACTGAGGAGCTTACTGTGCACATGCCAACCTCCCTCTTTGGTTACATCCCTATTTCAGAAAGGATCTGAGCTCATCTGTACAACCGTTTCATTCCAACCTCTGCAAACATTTTTTCATGCATCAGAATGTGAAGAAACCAGTTGATCTTGGCAAACAGAGGTTTTCTAGAGAGCAGCTGATTAAGCCTCCCTCCTGAAGATGTCTTAAGGACAGCCCGTGAATAGTTAGGGTGCCACCAACAGATGGTAGTTAGACAGCAAGCTCTTTGATGCAATTCTACTAGTTATTTAAAAATAAGTCAAGTTCCTGTGCTGAAATAAACCCTCTTTGCTGTTTTATTTTGGTAGATAGAGTCCATGTTTAAAAAAAAAAAAAACCACAATGTTATTTACCAGTTTGATCAGAGGTCACTGCCCCTGTAAGCTAGCTGCCAGCTACAGCTCCTGGACAAAGCTGTATTTTCACTCCCATCTCTTTGTATTCTTGATCTGGATACATAATATTGACTTACTCACCCTGAATGAATAGGACTGGAAGAAAGAGCCACGTTGTCCAAGTTCTCAGTGCCCCAGCTGAGACGATAAGAATTCCTTTCTGCCTCCTTGGCTAGAGTTGACACCTAAACACAAAGAACACTGGATTTAAGTTTAAAAAAAAAAAAAAAAAACAACTTTGCTTCAAGTAAAACTATAATGAAATCTATAAAGTATCATCATAAAAAGGAGGTATTTCCTAGAAAGAATTTCATTTCAAAATAAAAGAGCAAAGAATTTCAAACTACTTTCATAATTCATTCCTTTTATAATTCCTGTACTGGGCATTGAACCTGAGGCTTTCATACAAAGCTCCACGCCAGCCCTCTTTACTTTTTGGCTTGAGTTAGGTCTTGCTAGTTGCTCAGGTGACTGGGCGGCACTTGGGTTTCCCAGAGTGCCTGGACTACAGACCTGCACCACTGTGACCAGCTTGCATTGCCTTTTAAATTATATCATTAATATCACTTTAGTATAATTGTCTTTGAAAAGGGTAGGTATCTATTTCCCTATATCCAATCCATTAAAAGTAATTTTAAAAGTTGTTCCTAAAATAAAAACATCCCAAACTTATCTTTTAAGCCTTTTTAAATAGCTAACAATATTTAATATTGAAAGATATATTTTAACTTGTCCATTCACCTTATACCATAAATACATTCTGTTTTCTTTAATAAAAATTTACCTTAAAATATAATTCCTTACATAGAACCTCCACAGAAGAATTTAGTACTGCTGAATAAAAAGTATATTCTTTCAGAAAAAGTTCTCATTGAAGAACTCAGTGCACATTTCTCATATTTCAGGAAGCCCTCAAATCATATCCTAACACGTCCACTAAATTAAGGATTTCTTTTAGTTGAAAAGCTTCCTCAGCACATTTCCCATCAGAACATGCATGAGAGGCTGAAAGGCAAGAAGGTACACACCTGGTGGCTGGGGATGACCATGGCATCGTCCATCATGGCGCTGTCCCTCAGGTAGGATGCATGGCTCAGGGTGTGGGACCTGTCGGAACTGAAGGACCGAAGGCTGGTGGGGTGGCAGGAGGCCATGGCCACGTACCAAGAGCGGGAGGAGGGTTGGAAGGATGAATGATGCGCAGAGCAGGGAGTGAGAAAAGCGCGCTATTAGCGAACCGTGCAACCGTCAGGGCACACACGTCTCCTGCCGCCTGCCTCTCCGTCCAGAAGCTAAGCTACACCTCTTCTGACTGGTTCCTTCCCCTCAATGGCCATGACACAAGGGAATTCAGAAGTTAAAATTTGATACTCCTAATCTGATTCATTTTCTTCCCAGAAATGTTTGCAACCAGCAACTGCTGTGTACTTACTGTGAGAACAAGAGATTCACACAGCAAATAATTCCAGGATAGAAGGCTTAAGTCTGGGCTCAGTGTCAACCTCCAGGCGACTAAGAAAAATATCAGGGGGAGAGTCGACAGCTCACAGAGAGAAGGACAAAATGACAGTGCAGGTTTCCTTTTCACTTATTATTTTCCATTCTCTCTCCTGCCTCTTTCTCTTCCTCTCTGGATGGTGAATGAACCTATGTCAGGGACCTCCTCTGGAAGCTTGAGATGGATGAGGGCCAGAGACGTGCTTCCTGCGGAAGGGAAGTTCCTCTTGTTTGTCTCTGGTGACTCTGACAATGCTATTATTTCAAAGGAGGACAATGTCCCTTTTGCATGTCCTGTGTGTGCTGACTGAAACACCAAAGAGTGCTGGTTGCCGTGGGGATGAGATGCGACAGCACGAGGAACGGTTTCTAAGCAGCAGCCTGCACACAGCCATGCTTGCCAGAACAAAGCCAAACTGCCTGCGGATGCTGACCAGAGTGGAGACCTGCCTTCCAGACAGGACACAGGCCTCCTATCCAGCATTGTACATGTTTTGTAAATCTGAAAGTTATGTGCACAGTCTTACATAACTGATAAAACTTGGTCTGCATAATGTAATTTCATTCCTTCTCAATCATTTTATATAAATGGCAAATTTATAGATTGATACTGTACATTTTATTTATATATATTTATCCAAGATTTAAAGCTCTGCATTCCCATTGAGGGGAAAGAGGTATGTAATCTTTCATAATATTGATGGAAACAAACTTTCATTTGCTTTTAGCTAGTAGATATTTGGCCAGTGAAATACTATAGAATTGCAGACCAAATAGCAAGTTTATTAGTGAATATTGTTTTAATTTTTAAGTGCAGCTAACTCTGTGAGCCTTATACTATAAGCCCTATGAGGCATCTCACCTAATTTCAATTGTCCTTAAGGAAATGATCACTTTGGAGATTATTCCTGGCCCTCCCTTTCCTAGTAGATCTAGGGACCTTGATCTCACAGTGTACATGATATAAATCAAAGGAACTGATTATGTGACCTCCCTAAGTCTGTGCTTATACAAAAATGAAATCTAAATGTAACTTGGAAATTGGTTGTGCAGCAGCCCAAGCAGAGGCAGGCTGGTGTTTTACTGCAGTTGTGGTGAACCTAGAATATATGCGGTATTACGCATGCATGTGTGGTTTTTTACAAGACAAAAATGTTAACATGTGAGGTGTTTTTTATGAACTATAACCTCAGTATTCAGTTTCGACTGCAGCATTGGCATGTTGAAACAAATGAGTGGGTTCTGAGGTGCCGTTTGGTGAATGGTCTCTAAGAGGCCTTAGTGAATTCCTCAGCACAGGTAGGAACTCTGGCAATTGCAGGCAACCTATGTTATGACTTTTTCTGGTTGTGCATCAGGCTTTTGACAGTGCCCTTCTGCTATAGGCTGTAGCGATAGTGATCAATCTTGACTTGATCTTGAATTTGAGGCTGGGAACAGAAGTTAAATTACTGAGAAAGGGTTCTTCAATCAGCAAAAACTTATCTCAACTGGCAGAATGCATTTTTTTCCTTCTTTTTAAGACTCACTTGCTTGTGTTTTGTACCAGGCAGCACAAGATCAAAAGCTCACATGTTTTTAATTCCTTTATTTTGGTATAAGTTTAGCCAAGGAAGGGAAAATAGTGGAGGAGCCAACCTCTTGAAGTTGGTATGGCTTGTCTATAGGCTCAACCATCTCCCCCAATCTTACAGTTTCAGTTCAGCTTGAATTTTTAATTTTATAATCTCTATCTGCCACTTTAGAATAAGAGACACAGGGCTGGCTAGATAGCTCAGCAGACTAAAGCGCCTGCTTAGGTAAAGTGCAGAGACCAGGGTTTGATCCCCAGTGTGCATGCTGGCTCCACCCCTTGGGGCATGCTGAGAAGGCAACTGACACTGGGCAGGATGGCACAGCCATCCTGAAAACAGGAGAATCACTACAAGGCCGATGTACGGAGGGAGACTCTGTAGAGCCTGTGCTAAATACATACACATAGGTGCTTAAGGGCCAGCCAGAGAGCTCAGCACCCACAAGCAGGCACAGGAGCCGGTGGTTGATTCCCGGGTCTGCCATGCTGGCCCTGCCCCCGGGCCACGCTGAGATGGCAACTAAGACTGGGTGTGGAGGCACATGCCTACAATCCTAGCTCTTGGGAGGCTGTAAACAGGTGGATCACTAGAATCTGATCTAGTAGTGAGACCCTGAAGAGCCTGTAGACTTCCCTAAAATACAAAAAATAAAATAATAAAATAGAAAATAAAGGTGCTTGATGTATATTAATTAATAATATAAAAAAGTGAAAAGCATTCATTCTGTTTAAGGACAAGAAATGCCTCCTTATAAGAAGTGGAGGCCCTGTGATTAGATAACATTGACTCTTACATGCAGCACTACATTAGTAGAAACACTGGTCTCAAAGAGTAAACGAAGATTTAGCTTGAATGGGAAGATTTAGCTGAATGGTAAAGATACCCCAATAAACCTAGTGATGTGGCTGCTAGCATTGTAAATGTCAAAACTTTGAAAGAAGGTACTAGGTCTTATTTGTCATTCTCATGGAATGACAATGACCAAGTGGACAGGTCTGTTGGTTCCAGGAATGCGGCAGGAAATAGCCCATTGGACTTTGCTACAGTGCCAGTAGCAAAGCATGCTTTTTGGGGTCTATCTATCTGACACTACACCAACATCATCTCTAAACTGGTTTTGAACTGGGAAAGTACAGAAATGCTGGTCTTATATGTTCATCTTCCCAAAATCCTAACAGGAATACAGAGGGAGGATAAAGTCAAGAAAGACAAAATAGCATGCAACCACAGACAAGGGATTGGGGTGGAGAAGAAAAGACAGTAGTATATGTAGGCAAAGAGTGACAGAAATTGGACAGAGAGGGAGGGAAAATGAGTCTGTTTACTATTCTGGAATGTTATCTGGTTATTTAATCAATGTTCACATTTTCTTGATTTAATATATTTTAAATCAGGAATGCCAACTTCTGACCCAGGGACTTGAATTATTCCAGGCCTTTGTATTGATGATTATTTTGTCCAGAAGAATATAACAACTTCACTGTCAGTTTGTTTTAATAATATTATTTCATTTAAGTAGATTCCATAGCATTAAAAAGAACAATTAGAAAATACAAACATTTTGCGGGAGGATGGCCAGTTTGTGTGTGTGTGTGTGTTTAGGGAAGGGTCTACAGGGTGCTCAGGGTCTCACTACTAGATCAGACTTGTGGTGATCCACCTGTTTACAGTCTCCAAAGAGCTGGGATTACAGGCATGCGCCACCATGCCCAGTCTCAATTGCTGTCTCAGGGTACCCCAGGGGCAGGGCCAGCACAGCTGGCCCAGGGATCCAACCCCCGCCCCTGCACCTGCTTGCAGGCACTTTAATCCCCTGAGCTATTTGGAGGATGGCCAATTTTTCAGAGGGCAGTTGTTCATTTAGAATATTTATAACAGCATCTCCACAGAAGTGTCAAGTTTTACTTGATCAACTAAGGATGCTCACGTTTAGGTGTCAACTGCTTTGTTTATACTTGTTACATTATGGGGCAATTGTTTCATAAACTATATTAGATAGTATGAAATTGTAAATTCATTGAAAAGTATGATAATTACTATTTTAGTCAACTGCAGCATTTATGTGTGGAGTTACAAACTCTCTTGAATAAATGAATACCTAAAACTGTCAATGTGTTAATATTAATATATGTAGAAGCTCCTCTAATATGTGGTTCGTTATTTGATGTTTTATACTGACTTTTGATAGTACTTTTAATTTATAAGCAGTAATAAAATGGACAAAATCCAACTGACAAGAAGTTGGTTGTGTTTTTGCTAAGCAGACATTAAAAGGGCTGGACCTTTATTTTTCCACACCTGCATATATTTTAGGTATCAAAACCTTTCTCCTGTCCACACAAGCTAATCGCGTTGAGGGAAGCCAGGCTCCCGTTTCATCCCCCACGAGGTGGAGCTGTGACGGTTAAAAGTCAGGCCTGCGCCTGTAGCCAACTTTCGTTCTGCTAACAGATTCATCTCTTCTCTCTTAAATGTTGCTCAATTCAGTGCAAAGAAGTTCTAATTTGCAAATTAAATCTTACTTCTAGGCTATAGCACCTCCTGTGCACACACGCACAAGCGCGCACACACGTGGAGCAACGAGCAGGGGAATGTGGGCGTGTCCAGGAAGGCCAAGTGCTCATGCCGTGTCATACCTACCTGGGCATGGTACTATGGAGAGCATACCAAATAAAGAGATAACGAAAAGGAAAATGGTTACCAAAAGGGGGCTTATCTCAAATTGCCTGTGCAAAATTTAAAAAACAAAACAAAATGAAGAAAACTGTGAAAATGAGATGCAGCCTGAAATCTGTACTTGGGGGCCACGCATACACCTGGCACTCTAGGAATGCAACGTGGAGCAGAGCGTTTGCTTCTTGTTCTTTGTATTTAACTGCTGATGGAGTTCAGTTTAAGTAAAAATGTTATCAAACATCTACCCCTATTTTATAGAAATCATACTCTTTGAAAGAAAGAAAAAGGGCTGAAGCCAGCTTTTTTTTTCTTAATAAAAGAAACCACACTGAAAGGGCTTTTGATGCCTGCTTACAGATTACTATGAACACAGGCAAAGCTATAAACCTTTCTCCATTTTTGAAACTTGGAGGTCTTCTGAGCATTTCAGGTTGCAAGGTCCACGTGCAGAAATGAATCAGTACTTGACCCGGTCTTCCCATCTCTGTGGGGGGCTCTGCCTTCTGTATTTTGATCCCAAGGACCACCCTTTAAGCCACTGAGGCCAAGCAGTCAACTTAACTTTCTTCTTCTTCAATGACCTCATAAAACCCATCACCAGATCTGGTTCATTTCATCTTCTACACATGCCTGAAAGTTTTCATTGCAAAATTTCTCTCCATGCCTGCCATCAAGGTTAGGGTTGAGGACCTCTGATAGCAGTCATAGCTAAGACAACTACAGTAGCCTCCACGTGGCCAATGCCCTTTAACATCTCTCCTCTAAACTCATCCTTCGGCTCACGATGGTGGGAATGCTCGACCATACAAATATGATTGGTCTTCCTTTGCAGGTACACTCAGGCAATGCTGGCCTCCTCTGCTTCTCTCATATACAGCGAGCCTTTGCTCACAGCCTCCTCCTTTCCCTGCCACCATTACTCTTTTTTTTTCAGTACCAGGGATTGAACTCAGTATCTTGCGCTTGCCAGGCAGGCGCTTATTCTACTGAGCTATCTCCCCAGTCCCATTACTCATCATTTAATCTGGATCTGGCCTCCTGTCCTCCTTGAAGCTCAAGCCTCAGGGTCCATCGGCCACTCTGCAGCCACCTTGCCTATGAAGTCAGCAATTGTCCTGTACTTACCACAAAGCCTGGCACTAAACATGCTTAGTATGTCCACGTTGGATTGTTTTTAAAAAGAGCACAATTGGTGCTCAAGAGAAAAATCTCAAGAAAAGCTTTTCTTATAAATCAATTATCCATTTTAAATTAATGACTGTTGAAGGTATTTCTTAGATTGTAAATATGCAGAATATTCATAAAGTAGTTTATAATACAGTCAACTTAGAAATTGTAAATGTGAGAGTCCTGAATAGCAACAGGTATTCCACTACCTGGACAGGCATATGCTTTACCTAAATTGATCCTTTATAATATTATATAAACCTCCCCACATCTGCTATATCAACAGAGGTCATCCAGATTTTGCCTAGATTACTTCTGTATCAAAGCTTTCTTGTTAATGAAAATCCAATTCCAAGTACAGTTTTCTTTTAAATTTATTTGATTTTAATTACTCTTCAAAATCTAGCTTCATTCATAGAAATTATGTCACTAATAAAAAAAAGGGAGATTAAAAGTTTCAAGAACATAACAAGGCAAAATGGCCTTCTGAATTTGCTTACAAAAAAAAAAACCAGGGCAGATAATCATATACATCACATTCAAAGGTTGAGAGCTCTTATTTATCACCCATCTATTTCTGAGTGGTTGTTTAATTTTACTAAATTGTTTAGTTTCTCTGGATTTCAGGTTCCTGTTCTAGAAAGTGGGTATTTCTCAAAGTCATTACACAACTAAATAAGATAACATGCTCCTTTCCACAAGTGGTGAGGTGCTCATTAAGTGCTCAATAATTGTGTCTACTTTTTCTAACAATCATAAAAAGGTATTGCCTATATTTCTGGTAGACACTGAGTATAAGCTTTCCATGAATACCTGTCAGATCGTCCTCCCTCCAAGCTATACCGCAGATAATTCATTCCATCCAGGAACTGACTGCTGGGGAGTGAGTCATCGCCTAGTTCCTTCAGATCCTCGGGTCTAAGGTATTCTCCCCCATCGCCTGTCATTGTGTCATCCCCTTCAAAGAATCAGAAGATGGAAAAAGTTATTTGTTGAATGCAGCATCAGCTACAAAGTATGTCTGAATTGTGAAATGCATCAGCAAGCAGCCTTGTCAGTGGAACACAGCACACCAGGACACACAGGACACACACAGATGTTTGCAGAGTGTTAGGACTTGGACCAAACCGGATCCACCTTCTACATACATAAAGAATTGATCATCTGAACTGTTTTTAACAGTTGCTAATTTGTTTTATTCATTGTATTTTTCTCCTGAGGGTTAGTTAATAGCTTATATTGTTTAACTGAATAATTAGTCCAGTGTGTAGTCTACCTGACTTCTTTGTGTAGCTGCAATAGGCATATACATATATGCATAGACACAGGATAGCTTGGTTAACTGTACTGTTCATTTCTACTGATCTAATGAAATGGGAAGTTAATATTTAACTTCTTTTTACTCTTTTTTCTTTTGGTATTTTAGGGAAGGGTCTACAGGGTGTTCAGGGTCTCAGTACTAGATTGGACTCATAGTATCTACCTGTTAATAGCCTCCCAAGAGCTGGGATTATAGCCACCACACCCAGTCTCAATCACCATCTCAACATGCCTGGGGGTAGGGATGGGCATGGCAGGCCAGGGGATGGAACTCCCAGTTCCTGCATCTGCCTAAACAGGAGCTTTAATCCACTGAGCTATTTAGCTGGCTCTACTCTTCTTTTTAATTATTTGACCAATTTTACATGCTTGTATCTGGCAATCTGAACAACTAATCTGAAGACAACAATGTGTAATAAACAGCCATTGTTGAATTTCTATCATTTTGTTTAATGAAATTCTGTAATGTTTCTAATTTTTTTTTTACTATTTTTTATTCTTCAAAAACTAATCTCTTCAGGGCTGGCCAAATAGCTCAGTGGATTAAAGCTCCTGCTTAGGCAGATGCAGGAACTGGGAGTTCCATCCCCTGGCCTACCATGCCAGCCCCACCCCGAGGTGTGTAGAGATGGTGATTGAGACTGGGTGTGGTGGCATTTGCCTGTAATCCCAGCACTCAGGAGGCTGTAAATAGGAGGATCACTTCGAGTCCAGTCTACACAGTGAGACCCTGTACCCCCTGTCCTAAATAATTTTTTTAAAAAATCTCTTCATGCAAGAGCTAATATGCTTTAAAAAAAAAAAAGTCTACTACTATGACGTATTTTAAATGAAATTATAATATTTTATAAGACTAATTAAATGTATAAACTAGGGAAAGAGCACTAGGTTGAAGTGGAAAAAATTTCTATGATTAATTCCAAGGGCAACTATAGCAACACACAGGTATAATCTGATTTGGGAATAATCCTATATTATTTTCAGAGAGTGTTAGTGTTATATGGGAAGATTAATCTGCTTGTGAAAAAGTAATGGGAATGGTTGAATACAAAATTTGTCATGTAATACAGACTCTATGTTATGGATCTCTTGAGCAAAAAGTTAAAAAGATTATTTAAAAACGAAAGTACCCTTGTCTCTCTCATTTTGTCTCCACCCCTGGAGCTACCACCCTACCACAAGAATCTGATATAGTTCAGCTTTCATTTTTGACACCAATTTCCAACGATGCCCAAATCAGAGCATCCAGTCCCTCCCCCATGTCAGCTGGCTTTCACATTTCAGCTTGCTTCACTTAACCTGCCAGTTCTTACTGCAATCTCTCAGTGACCTGGAGAACAAAGGCAACTCAAATCACCTTTCCTTTCTCAGTCCTTGAAGTACTCAGAACTCTTTAATACAATAAAGACTGCATTTTGAATTCTCCTATTCCACCCATCTTTCTATTTGATTATCTCTTCTTGGAGGAAGCAGAGAGTTTATAAGGGTTAAGAAAAGGGGGAAAAGGAAGAAAACAGAAAAAAAGCCTAGCAGGGGGAGCTCTAATTTGAAGGAACAAAACCCACCCTTGTAGTTGTATCTTGAAGAATGTGCAAGCAAACCCCATGATCCTGGACTTCAGTCTTATGTGCATAGAATCTTGATAGAATACAGGAAGAAAATTATCTGCAAAGCGCACATTTTAACCAACTAGATAAATTTTTGCCCACTCTGGTGACAAGTCAAGGCACAATTTAAAACCTCTGATGATAATGAGTTCACAAGCCTGTGGATGACCTTTGTATTCTCTTTCATTCCTTGAGTTGTGATGGTTTTGTTAAGGTGCTTTCTAACAGAGCTATTATGTTCAGTGTTATTAAAAGTGAGGCTTCAGAGTTTTAGAGACAGTTATGGTGGTCTTCAGATACACTTCATGATGGCTTGATTAAGTCTCAGAGAGAAATGACCCAAAGAAGTAAAATTCCTAGTGCTGGTAGCAGCATCCAAATATTAATCTGACATCATTAGCTGAAGAGGAATCTGTCTGGTGTCTGATGTGCTTGTGTCCTACAAACTGTCTTTTCACTATGTATACATATAAGGTGTATTATTCAGTATTAAAATATAACCATGAGAGATGGAGAGTAGAATCTATAGAAATGAGTTCTAAGTTAAAAAAAATAAGTTTGGGAAGACGTTTTCCCAAGTTGGTCAGGTAGGAAATTCTTCCTACAATTCAAACCTTTACATGACTTAATGTTCCCCCCTCAAAAAAAAAATAAGACATTCTTAATTGCTTTTTTTTTTGAGACAAGGTGTCATATGCAGTTCAGGCTGGTCTTAAGCTCCATATGTAGCCCAGGCTGGCCTCAAGCTCACAGCAATCCTCAGCCTGGATAATGCTGGGATTGCAGGCATGATTACAACACCCGGCTGACATTCTTGACCTTACCTCCTCTGGAAGGTGAAGTAATTTCTTCCAGTCCATCCCTGCCACTAAATCCTCATCCCTCATCCCTCCTCCTCTCAGATACCTTACACCAGCCTTGGTCTGCATGCTGCTCTCTTCTCTTAAAGACTCTGTGGAGTCTTTTCCTTTCACAGATAAAAGATCACCCTTACTGTCATCTTTGAAAGAGAGTAATTCCTTCCCCTAATGATTTGACTTTCTTTATTTCATATTCTGAGGCTTCTCCCTTTCATAATTGAGTCTATTAAAGATGCTTGCTAATTTTAAGGCTAAAGGTGATATAGTCTTTGAAATCCAAGTCTCCTTAATTCCTCTGACATAACCGTTCCTCTCTGAGTCTTCTCAATTGGCGGCCAAATTAATTAATTAAGACTTTGGGACCCCTTAGATGGCCTTACCCCAAGCCCCGTATCTGTATTTGAATTGTCTCCTAGATGGCCGCACCTGAGTTTTCCTTAGAAAAGCCTTTCCTTATTTGAAAAAAAAAAAAAGGGGGATGAATCCACAGCAGGTGCCACAGAGACACTTTGGCCACCAATCGAGACGATGCGCCTGTCGCTGAAGATGTTCAGTAAATGTCTTTTCCTGAGATATCTGCTTCCTTCAGCTCTCTTCCCCCCACCCTCCTTCCCTACACCACTACTGGATTGCTCTTTGTAAAAGCAAGTTTAACTGTTTTAATCATTCATTGAAATTTTATAGTAGCCTAAATTTTCTCAGGCTATTCAGTTAAGAATTCAAATGCTCCACAGCTGATTGCTATGAGGGCTTTTTTTGGTGGGGGGAGAGTGTAGTAGAAATCGAAATCAGGACCTCATGCTAGCCAGGCAGGCGCTGTGCTAAGTTATATCCCCACCCCCACCCCCCCCATACCATGTGCTTTTGCACATCAAACCAAACACCTGGATGATTTTGCCACCCTGTGTCTCTCTAGTATTTTCCTTTATTGGGCTTCACACCATTTCCTCTCTGCCTCCTAAAGCCTGGGTCATCCTCTTATTGATGTCTTACCTCTCAGTACATCCATGAGCCACTTCTAGGTTCATATCTCCTGATCTCACCAAGTAGATATGAAGGACTGATGCCATGGTGCCCAAGAATAAATATTTTATAAATTTTCACCTTACCTATGTTTCTCAAAGGCATCCTTCATCGGTACGTGTGATCCTGCATGGTACCAGTTACAGAGCTTTCAGTTGATCAATATGGCATAATAAAGTCACATTAATTTTATTATGTCACATTGATTAATTGCTGATTGGCTTCATGGCAGGATAAAACTAATTGCTTTAATGTATAACCAGTTAGTCTATATTTTATTGGATACTCTTACATTTCAATGCATTGGTACCACTGTTAAAATAATAGGTGGGATAGAGAAAGCAGGAGTTGGTTATAATTTCCAAACAGTGGCTACATAGTGTCCACACAGTGAAAGCAGGTTCCATGAAAATATTTTAAGTGAACCAAATATTAAAAGGCTGGCAATGTACGAATTCTTTGTATGGAAAAGTTATTTTGGGGCTGGCCAAATAGCTCAGTGGATTAAAATGCCTGCAAACAGGTGCAGGGGCCGGGTTCAACCCCCAGGCCTACAGTGCCAGCTTGACCCCTGAGGTGCACTGAGTGGATGATTGAGAGGTGGTGGTGTACCTCTGTAATCCCAGCTTTCAGGAGGCTGTAAACAGGCAGATCACTCCAAGTCCAATCTAGTAGTGAGACCTGGAACACCCTGTAGACCCTTCCCTTAAAGCACACACAGACACAGACACATACACAGACACAGACACAGACACACACACACAATATGTTACTTTGAACAACTCAAAATATCCTTTATATAAAAATTACTCAAATTCAATTGGCTGCTAGGAATAAAATGTTATTAAATTTGGCTATTTCTAAAAATGTCAGATTTCTCTTACCAGAAGAGGTATTCTTTTTAAAAAAATATCTATCAACCTATCTATCTATTTATTTGGATCTTGCTACACAGCTCGGACTTGTAGTGATCCTCCTGTCTCAGCTCCCCACCACTGGGATTACAGGCATGCATCACCATGCCCAGTTTCAGTGGCTGGCTTGGCACCACATGCAACACTAGGGATCGAACTCAGGTCCTTGCACTTGCCTGTCAGGCACTTAGACCACTGAGCTATCTCCCTGGCCCAGAAGAGATACTCTTGATCATTAGCCAATATTCCTCTTGAATCAGCTGTTCTTATTGCTTGTATTTTTTTTTTAACATGTAACAGTTTTAGTTTAAAAGATTACATAATGTTTTAATGATATCTCATTTTACGCAATAGAAAGATTGAAAAGGCTGATTCATATAAATGGAATTTCTATAAATCAAATAATAAATGTCTTAAATGCATTACCTAATTGACTTCCTTAACAGTTATTTTATAAATAGCTATTTTAAGACATATAGTCACTAATTTATCTGATTTATAAATTTAAATTATAATGTAATATATTTACCTTAAAGTGGTACCACATGTACTTTAAAAACTTTTTACTATACAGAAACATTTATAATAATTTTTTCCTAAATGTCAAATTTACCTAAGTAATTTCAAATATTAATTTGTCTTCTCCTATCTTTAAAAATCACACTATAACAAATATATACATTCGTTCTCTCTCTGTCAATTATGTATGTTTAAGAGACAAGAACTCTTGAATTACACACACATATTCAACATACAGGATTCTAAATTAATGTATTTTTATGACATCTAAGCTGTGCTTCATCACAGAAGGGCAGTACACACTGAAACAGTCTTATTAGTTTAATTAGTAATAACAACTTAGTTATTGACATGCCCATGCTAGTTCAGTGTCAAATTAGCAAAGAACTGTATTTTTCCTCTAAATTTTTATTCTACAGAAAGATATTAGTTTGGGGAAAATTTTGACGCAATGTTCATCTGCTAAATTAATTTATGTTAATAAGTCTTAATTATAGTTGCAAAATCATTAACATGTACAATTTATGATTTTAAATTTCCAGGTTAACACATTCAGAAATTCAAATGTCTACATATACAATCCCACTCATATTATACACACCATTTCAAAAGACATATTAGTAGGAGGCACACAGATTTAAATATTAAGCAAGCTATTTCTATGGAGATAAAATTTAAAAGCAAAGAAAAGCTTTCACTCCAACAAGTTCCTCTAATGGTACCTGAGTTGCTAAGTACTTCCTCATCAATAAAGTGATCACCAAAATGTTTAAAAGCTGTTCAACATACAAGCGAAGATGAGAAAGATGATCCCGCAAAACAAGTATGCACATCCATGGATGCTGAACACAGTTGGCAAATATTAGGACAGAACTCAAAACGACAATACATACTTGGGACTGCTGGCTTGAGGAACATTTTTTCATTTACTCCTGATAATACATTGTTTCAACATTTTCACTCATACCACAAACTCTTGTACAAGCTAAGACAACTGATTCCTACCACCAATAGGTGATATAATGAATTAGTTCCAAATAAGGACATCTCAGTGTAAAGGTTTATCTTAGGATTTTATGGTAAAGAACCTAAAATGATTACTTTCACTATTTCTCCACAAAGAAGCAATTAGCATTAGGTCTAGTGTCATCCTCTGTAACAATGATTTTTCAAACATACACATTTGCTATACATACATATGGTGATAAATTTTGTGTCTAATATTGATAGAAACATAGATTGCTTTTATGATTTTTAGTAACAATTTTTTTAATTCAAATGGAATATCAGATGGAAATTCAGAATATAAAAAAAGGAAACGTCAACTACTTTAGCTGAGGTAGAGGGCCTTAGCTCCAGCCCTAGTGCAGTGCCTGATTCCTGGGCCCAGGTAGCCTTCTCCAGACTTTGAACGGCACTGCATTAGATAAAATTTTTTTGTCCATTCTTAAAATACCGGCTCACCTTTCTAACTTAAGGAACTGCTTACCAATAAGGGGAAATCAAAATATACAGTGACTATTTAAATTGTAGAAGTTTGTTACAGCAAAAGATAATTGCCACTGATAATCTCCCACCCTGCTGAAGACAGTTATGGCATCATTCTCTCCACATGGGCAAAATGCTATCTAAAACTCAGTGACTACTGCTGCTGCGTGCCATTTTGGGGAAAGACAGGTTCATAAAGAGTGTTCTCAGCCACCGTGCCTGCCAGGACTGGCACCACGCAACTTCTAGCTCCTCCCCAAAGTCAAATTGAGCATGAAGGTAAAGGATTGAATCTATTCAGGGTAACTGAGACAGCCACAACAATGCACCTACAGAGAGTCTTAAGATAATCCTAAAGGGACTTTCAGAACTGCCCCAGAAATTGACAAGAATTATGGGACAAGTGCATTCAAAGTGGCAGGGAATATTTTGAGAGGGAATAGTGGCAACATACTGCTTGCTGTAATAAATTTTTAAAACCATTAAACACTCCCTCTACTCTGAATCCTACCTCACCCATTGAAACTGTACCATCTGTTACTTGCTATTTTTAAAGTTTTCTCTAAGGCTCTTTTCCTCTGGATTTAATACACATTCCGTACATTAAATCCAATCAGAAAGTAGAGATTTCTTAATCTGGCTCTGATGAAGAAAATCTTAAAGTCTTCTTTTTCTTTTCTTTCAGTATCGGGAATTGAACCCGGGACCGTGTTTGCCAGGCAAGCATTTATTCTACTAAGCTATCTCCCTGGCCCCAAAATCTTAAAGACTTAAGGCATTTGAATAAAAATTATTTTGAAAGCTAGAGATAGTAGCTCTGAGGTAATGCATAACAATAGGACATTTGCTCAGTGTGCTTGAAGCCTTGGATTTGATCCCAGCACCAAAACCAAACCTTGTTAGACGTAATCAAACTATCTATTAAAACATAATTTCTTTACCAAGTAAATATTTTAGTATATGACCAGTTTCTGGTTTCTTTCCTCTTTTCCAGATGCGTTAATTAAGACACATTAATGATACTGGAGAAAGCTGATTTATGAGAGGCTACCCTGAACAAGGGCAAAAGTAAATATATTGAAACAAAAGTGACAAAGGGACTTTAAGTGAATCTTGTACAACGAATAACAAAGGGACTTTAAATGCTGAGGTGCTGTCATGCACAGAAGTTTGGTCCTGAGAATAAGGGCGATTTGCTCTTGTGCAATACTAGCATGGTTGTTAGAGAAGACAGAATCAGATCTTACCCTCTTCATCAGAAACGTCAAGGACCTCCGTCATCGTTTCAGGAACATTCAGCTTGTGTTTTTCCGTGATAGTCTGGAAAGAGAAATCATTAAAAGATTAAAAGAATCATAGCAGTGGCTATCTTACAGCAGTGGCAAGCTCTCAGGCCCTGGCCAGCCTGCTGTAGCCTCACATGTATTTTAGAAACTTTCTCTCTACTGAAACTCACTCGTTCTTCCTCAGGATGAATGATCCTTGACTCAAGTTGTACAAGTAGAGGATCGTTGCCTTGAGTTCTGGTTGAAAAATACCATCTTTAGTAATGACATTGGTAATGTCACATTGAGAAAGAAGATTAATGTTTTCAAGCCTCCCCTAAGATGAACTAAGTGATTTTTCCAGAGAAGCTTTACAAAGAAGCAATGAACCTATGCAATTTATTAAAAGCAAAGCCATTGGAAAAGAGGCTGTAATCAATGTGAGTCATATAAATTACAGAAAATGGAGCACTTCTCTACTTGAGCTAGAGGATCAACAGGAGGAAATTGACTGCCTTTATAGATTACACTGGGCTAACATTTTGCTGTGTTGCTTACTTGCCTTACACAATACCACCCCAGGGTACCCCAATCCACTGCCTGCATTTGTGATGTGCAGTATAAGGTTAAGAGACTAGCTTCATTATACCAGCTATGAGGACTTACCAAGCCCCTAGCATCCCTGTGTCTGGATTTCTTTATTTATGAAAGAAGGGTAAGAAACACTTCATGGCTGGCATCTTGGTGCACATTTGACTCCCAAAACTCTGGGAGACTAAGGCAGGAAGGTTGCAAATTCAAACCCAGCCTGGGCAACTTTGTGAGATCCCATCTCAAAACAAAAATACTCAAAGAGGGGACAGGGGTGTAGCTCAGTGTAAAAGTGAAGAGTTTGATCCTCAGTAACAGAAGAAATGACAAGTAGTGTTTTAAAATGGTATTAAAAATTAATGAAATAATACACTCAAGAGTTCTAATAGTAATACTGGCATATGTTAGCACTCATTAAGTATGAAGTGATGTAACTTATTTTATATAATTCAGAGTTAAATTCATCTTAAACATGAAAGGGCTCTGTAGTTTTTATTCACTTATTCACTCATGAAACATGGTGAGGACCCACTTCACTCCAGTTACATTGATCTCCAGATACCACAGCTAGTTTTTTTTTTTTTTTTAGTCAGGCATAAACAGATGAACACCACACGACCTCATTAATACACAGAAGCCAAACAGTCCCCACTCAGAGAAGCAGAGAGGATGCAGACAGCAGGGGCCGAGATGGCCCAAGGAGCGGGGGGCCGTGCTCAGAGGTTACAGATGCTCACGTCAGCAGCAGGACTCAGTTCAAGACCCCAAGTGTCCTGTACATGTGTTCACGCACACACAACAGAGAAAATGATGGGGGGAATATTATATTAGACTTGATCATTTCATAGTGTACAAACACTATGCAGTACTGGACTATGTACATGGACTATTTTTGCTAATTTCAATTTAAAAAACACATGTTTTGTATTGAAAAGATAAACAACTAAATCTCATCAGTTAAATATATATTTCACTGAAAGATGACCGCGTCTCATATTTGTGTTTCTATAGTTTCTGCTTTGAAAATGTACTAAACATATCATTTGATATCATATAATTTGCATCTCAGAGGCTAATTCCTTGCCATAAAATTAAAATCTTCAACTAAAAAACCAAAGGACAATAAAGAAGTAGCTTACAGGTGGAGAGATAGCTCAATGGACTAAGCACCTGGTTGGGTGAGTGCAGGGCCTGGGGTTTGATTCCTGGCACCACATGCTGTGCTGGCCCCGCCCCTAGGCACACTGAGGCAGCCACCAAGATCCAGCATGCTGGCGCATGCCTGTAATCCCAGCACTGGCAAGAATGAAAACAGGAGGATGACTCTGAGTCCAAGCTGCATAGTGGGACCCTGTACCACATATGTTAAGAAAGAGAGAGAGGAGAGGAGAGGAGAGGAGAGGAGAGGAGAGGAGAGAGAGAGAGAGAGAGAGAGAGAGAGAGAGAGAGAGAGAAGAGAAGAGAAGAGAAGAGAAGAGAAGAGAAGAGAAGAGAAGAGAAGAGAAGAGAAGAGAAGAGAAGAGAAGAGAAGAGAAGAACCTTTGATTTTAAGCTTTGTTACATGGTGCTTGAAACTTGCTTCGAAGGCTATCATGGCCCTTCAACCACTTCTTTTCTTTTCAAAGCAGTAGAGAACTTTGAGTGTACTTACAAGAAAATTCAACTGATGATCTAATTAAATAGCACAGTTGTAAACATATACACATGTAATATGTGAGTGCTAAGAGAATTTCATACTGCATATGCCTTTTGGTACTTTTCCACTTTCTTCAACAAAAAACTAAATAAAAGAGATCTCTTGTGACACAGCAAAGAGGGACAAGAAGGGTGTCCCATCTCTCACTTTAGGCTACACCCACGCTGAATAGCTCACATCACCCACACAGATGCTCCCAAAAGCCTCAGAGCTGTTTCACACATTCTTTCACTTCCTGTTCTCTCTTGGCTCATTTAGCTGCATAAACCTCAGAGAAACATCACCTTGACCACTCCCTTCCCCTTAGTGATCTCATCTAACTCTGCCCATCCACTGCTCCGCACTCCTAGAGCACACATGCGATGCCTCGTGCCTCACCTGTCTGCCTCCTGCATAGGAGCAGGACGAGACAAAGAACCTGAAACTCACTTCGTCTCAAATACAGACTAAAAAGCTGTTGATACAAAGTTAATCAAGAGCACTTAAAATCCATTAAATGACTTAATAGATTTTCTTAGAAAGTCTTATGGTATCCAGCTGAAGTTACAACAGAAGCCCGGGGTAACAAATTTAACTCAACTGTGTGTTCTTATGAGGGTTAATTTCAGAGTGTTACAGTCACAGAAAATAAACTAAAAGCTGGACAGTCTAAAGATCTGGAGAAGACTAGATGGTGAATAAATATTTACTAAATGGATGAACCTAAAAAGACTATTATAAGCTAGGCGTGGTGGACCACGTCTGTCATCCCAGTATTCTAGGTGGCTAACAATTTAGTGACTTTGTGAGAACTTATGTCAAAATTTTAAAAAATGAAAAAGGGGTAATGGGCTTGGAATATAGTTCATTGTAAAGGCCTGGGTTCAATTCCCACTAGTGTAAAGGAAAAATAATATTACAGTACATCATTTGATTTTATTTTAATGCTCCAAATTTGAGTTTATATGCTTAACTCGTTACAATTTACATTCATTATTAATAGTACTCAACTCTAGCTGCATATTAAAATTATTGAAGGGATTTTAAACATACTTTTTTGGGGGTCCCATCACAGACCTCATAAGCTCTAGGGTCAGAGTCCATTAATGGATATTTTTGTTTCTTGCAGCAGGGTCTCACCATGTATTGTAGGCAGATTCTGAACTCATTATGTAGCCTAGGTTAGCCTCAAAGTCATGGAAATCCTCCTGCCTCAGCTTCCCAAGTGCTGGAATTATAAGTATGTATCATGCCTAGCATGAAATGTTCTTTTAAATTCCTCAGTGAGTCTCAGTTTGAGACTCATTCCCCTGCACAAGTGGTAGAAAATGATTTTAACTTAAAATATAAGATAGGGACAGTTCCACTACGACATCTTGTTAAACTTTTTGGAAACTTTATAAATGAGTGCCTAGAGGCACATAAAATGACTCAGAAATGTGAATGCAAGTTTATTGCATTGGATTACATGGCAAGTCCAGTTTTTGCACAAACATTCCATAGTATTTGCCCTTCACAGTAAACATTTCCCCAAGAGGAATATGCTCCTTTTGAAAATCACTGTGGAGACACTTCTTAAACCACTGCGGGGCAGCCTCAGTATCTGTCTTCAGATACTGATCTTTTTGCATGCCAGGAGTCAAACTCAGGACCTTGGGTTTGCTAGGCAGATGCTGTACCACTGAACTACCTCCCTTGGCCTATTTTTGGATAGTCTTGAATTTGCAAGATAGAAAATAACTAATTTGTTTTAGTTTTGTCACTGAAGGTTATCATAATTATTATAAGCAAGATGAAAAGTGGCACACAGTGGTCAACTTGTTCATGGATATTTTTCTGTCCCAGTACTCAAAGGCATTTGCTAAACAACCCAGTAAATAAACACAGGAGGCATTTGCACATGATATGGTGGTTGACCTTTAGAGACTAACAGTAAATTACTGGTTTAATGGATGGCAAATAAATCTTCCTACTCATGAATAAGGTAATAAGGCAAGTATATACTTTTTCTTTTTAAACAAAGTACCCTTTGAAAACTTGATTACTGAAAGATAAACATGGTTTTATGAATCTGCATTTGAACAACACATGGAAAACACACAGTCATAATTAAACAATCACATGAATCTCCTTCCTGCTATAGAATCTGAGATACTATGATCAAGATTAGAAACAACCCTTAAAGTTTAAATGCATATTACACTAGGCACAAGTTTAATAGGATTTGATTAAAACATATAATAAATTTATATAGTTTATCACAATACAGGAAAAATGTAAAAAACAAACCATGATTCCATAATATAGTATTTTAAAAATGGTAGCTCATATCTGGAATAAAAAGTGTGTTTAGTTGACCTGCACCTAGCAAATCCCTCTTAAAGCCCCACCTCCTTCCTATCTCACAGCCACTAAACCATGTGGCACAGCCAGTGGCCGTGGCACAGTCAATGGCCGTGGCCAGCGTGTCACTTCCTGATGCGCACATCCTGGGCTCCCATCTCAGGAGCTGCAATCTGAGCTGGTATTTGTTTGCAAACATACTCATACCAATCACACATGTTAACATAATTTCCCTAATTAAGTTACATACTATGTGAATAATTTTTAAATGAAAACTTAAGTACATACTCTGCAAATTCTATCTGAAGAAGAGTCACCAAAGATGACTGCTACCCCACATTAGGTGTGGCTGAAACACATGCAACAGGTTGAACAAAAATGTGTGAGAAGTTTACAAAGGTTCTGAACTCAGGATAATGTCTCTTTAAGAAAGTACATAGGATGTAAAAGTATTTTATAGATTCAGATATGACCTACATACATGCACATTACAATGCTATTCTTGATGAGATTTGTGTAAGAATAACAATGTAGCCATCTAGTTTGGACTGACGCTATATGTACAGGAATGATGGCTCAATAAGCATCAGATGCCATTAATTTATTGCATGGCCACTTTTACGATTCCCTTTGTAACAGATTCACTAGCACGTAAGATTTAGGACTTAAGACTACTCATATCTTCTTAGTACTCGTGATAAATTTCCCCATATTTAAACAATAATATCATTAATACCTAATATTTTGTTTCGGCAGTTTATTAAGTCACTTATACTTCATTTACTAATGATTATAGGCAACATAAGACATAACTGTATACTAATAATGAGCACAAGTGATGACGAGTAGCCACTGAGTACGGAGGTGTCATCTCTAGCAATTTTGCAAACCACCTGAGTAGACTAGCCAGAAATGTGTCTCTGTCATCTGATGTCGGTTCTGGCAAACATGGGGTGGTTGTGTCCTCCGCAGAATGGCAAACTGTCTCAAAACTGTCTCATCTTCCCTGCTGTGCTTCCCGGAGTAAAGTTAGAAAAGCAGAGGTTAAGGAAACAAACCGCGATTCTAAAATGTCTCAGAAACGCCTGCAGCAGCAGCGATTCCTTTACAAACTGCTGCCTTGCTCTGCTGGCTGCACAAAGGCCTATTCATACTCTGGGGCAAAGAACTCTGGAGAGAAGAGAAGCAAAGAGAACTTCTTTTGATCTTCAGAACTCTCAAGGCTGCTCCAGGACAGTGCACAGCCCTAGTGGATGGGAAAAAGAGCACAGCAAGCGCATGGCTCTAACTAGGCTGTTACCCGTAACGGTAGTAACATCGGCTATAATTCTATTCATTTTGTCTCATTATGACATTGTCTCATGCTGTTTGCTATTCTGAGTCAACGGTTCCAAATTATTTTTAGTGAATCTATAGACTTCAGCAAATTGTATTGAATATAATCCTCCTAGAAAATCCAACAAAAGGCATTGTTTCACTGGGGATTTTTATGGCAAACTAAGTAAAAACAGTTCTTCCACAGAATTCCTGTGAAGTTACTTTGCAACACAGCCAAGGTCAGGAGTGTGGGACGCGTGCTTTGGAATCCAGCAACCTAAATCTCAATCCCAGATCAGCCCTCCAAGGCTGGAATACACTTAACACTAAATATTATTATTTTAATGCCATTAACAACACATCGTGTGAGAAAGAATTTATGTGGGGAAAATTATTGAAACTTTCTTCCTAGAGAAAGGAAGTAGGTTGCAGGAAGATTCCCAGAATAGACAAAACCAAATTCCTGTTTCCACTCCTTATCTTCAAATTTCATTTCAGAAAACAAACTCATGAAAATTCTATGCAAAGCCAATTCAGAGAAGGTAAAGGAGAGAGACAGACAGAGACAGAGAGAGAGAGAGAGAGAGAGAGAGAGAGAGAGAGAGAGAGAGAGAGAGAGAGAGAGAGAGAGAGGAGAGAGAGAGAGGAGAGAGCCACTAAATGTGCCCACCTGGATAAAGGAGAAACCTGTTTAGTTAACACGGACAATAATTCCTTATTATCTTAGCCGAAATGCTGCTACATTTAGTATTTATTTTCTCACCTTAAAACTCAAAGGGAGTAGAGAGAATAATAGGAATAATAAATATAGAGAATAGGAATAAAATAAAACAGAGTGCAAAAAAGCACTGTCATGTGTCCCTAGAGCTAAGTGTGATAAGAGAGATGAGTTCTTTATGTGCGTCTGAGAGCTTGCTTAGAGACAGTAATTAGAATGTTTGAGACAAGCTGGAGAAAGCTAATGGCTCTCCTTTTAAAATACAGACCTTCATACTTAAAGCTTTTTGCTCCAAATCATAGCTACAAAGCTGAGCACTCTTTGAAACTGAATATAGAAGTTTTCTAGTGTTGATGTAAAGGGAGAATTATATCCTTGCAAAGTACAAATCTTATTCTTCTCTCTGATGACTCTTCAGCACATCACATAGAGCCCAGCACATACTATATATCCAATTAATAATGAAAGAATCAATTATTTAATAAAAAGTAGAAAAGCAAGTCTGAGACAGCAAGAGACACATGCCTGCCATCTAGTGGTGTGCTATTTTCAAAAATATGCATACATAATTTCCAAAGTGTGGCAGAAGTAATAAAAATTTAAAAAAAGATTTCTAACAACAGATATGTTTAGCTAATCTTGTCACAGTTCATTTATATGTGATTCACACATTGTTCTAAAGGTACCAAAATAAAGTGGTATATGTGTATAGGTCCTGAAAATGAACATCATCTTACTATAATAAATCATATAGCAAGAAAATACAAGGAACATTCAGTCATACAGAAAGAATTTTAGATGTCTTCACCACAAAGAAATGCTAGATGCTTGAGGGGCCAAATATTTTTTACCCTAAGTTTAACTTTACACAGTATGAAAACATCACATTGATACCCTAATAAATATGGGCATTTTTGGTATCAATGTGTCAATTAACAAAATTAAATGAGATAGAACTTTAGCATAAAAATTCAGCTACATATAATGACCCATAAATACAGTGATAGGAAGCGTTAAGACTGGTTTTCTTCTGCATAATTTATAAAAGTTATGCCTTAAATCATTAAAAATATTGTGTTACATTGGCTACAAGTACTAAGATGCCACTTATGCAAACAGTGCTATTCCCTCCCATTTCCATCTATCCAGCCTGTATCCTGTAGTTCATTAATAAATCATAGTCCACCCTATTTAAAACTGCATGTTAAACCAACTATTTTTCATTGACCTCAGTGGACACCAACGGGAACTTGCTGTCAGCAGAGAGCACAATTCTCTTCTTTCCTTCCCATCTATCAAAAGAACCAAGTGTTCTCCAATTCTCACTGCACCATTTCTAGCCTGGGGCATTTACTAGAACCCTCTTCAGAATTCTTTATTTATTTATGCTTTTATTGTCTCTGTACCTGTTTTCTTGTTGTCCTAATTTTCTACTTTACAGAAATGGAGTTGCCCTTACAGTCCTTACTTAAAGAGATAATCAGCAAACAAATGCAAATGCTACAGCATTTCCAGATTCTTCTAGAAGCCTCCATCAGGAGTCCACATCTCAGGGTCTGCACCCTTCCCAAATTTCTCTGGCAAAGGCTACTGTTCTCTCCTGAGCACTCAGTTGTTATATTAGGATAGTGAAAACAGAGAGGGAAATTTAAGTCTCGAGATGCAGGCAGTTTACCTAATAAGCATGGGCAACTTTCTTTTTAAAGAAAAAACACAATCTGAAATAAGAAGACAAATGAAGTTGGATGAGTTGACCTCTCTGGCAGTGGCTTGACCCAGCACTCTCAGCCTGGGCCAGGAGCTGCAGGTCCCTGCGGAGGTGACTGAGTAGGCTAAGATCAAGGGGTTTGGTGTACGGTGGGAGTGTGCCACCATGAGCCAGAGGGTCCCATACCAGAGGGCAGAGGAGCCAGGAGAAAGTCACTAAAAAGGTGCTGAAGCTTTTAATGCTGAATTCACATATTTTTATATGAGGTCATGCTGACTGCAAGAAGCCCCAGCCCTGTTTTCCTTGTGTAAAGAAAGCATTTAGCTCTGCATACTTCTGCATATATTCTGCAATGTATTTAGCAAAAGAAGTGCCACACCGTGCTCTAGACACTGAGAGTGACCAAGTATATGGCTGGAAAGCCACTGCAGCTGAGTTGTCCCTTTACTCACCGTCGTGGTGGTGGTGACCTCTTCAGTCACAACCTTCAGTGTGTCGACCACAGAGATGTAGCCCAGCCGCTTCGCGATGGCCAAGGCAGTGTTACCATTCTGAAGGGAGAGTGAAAGAGAGAAGAAAGTGAGAACTGAGAGGGAGGATGGCGATGTGGGCCAATGAGCTCACCCGCAGCTCTGCATGAGCCAGCATTTCTTTCCAAAACAGGCACAGCTTAGGAAAATCACTAGTTTTTACCATTACATCTAAATCTGTCTTTGTAACTTCTTTAGACTATAGCCCAGGTCACCATGGTAACACAACAAGCTTGAGGCTGCTTGCTCTTTTTAATAAGAATCACTCGATGCTTTAACCCTAAGGTTGTCGAACATCTACAAAGTCCTGAGATTGGGAAAGTATGTACTGAGTTGAAGACGGTGCCACCAAAAACTCTTAGGAGCACCAGGTACACTTACTCCCACCAGAGGTCAGACCATCTGCTTCAGGTTACCCCTGGGAACCCAGTGACATATTTAGCTCTAGTTGTGTGGGAGCCCAGGCTGCAGCAAAATAACACAAGCCAGTGATTCAGGCTGCCTGGGATCCCGGTTTGTTTAACTGCTCCACTTAGTTTACATTTCAATTGCTCCACATCCCAGTGAGCTTTGTCAGAGCCAGCAGCTCAGAATGCTGCTCCCTTAAGAAAGCAGGGAGGGAGGGGGCGATTCCTGCTCACATCTGAGAACCAGCTGCAGGCAGAGCACGTTCCATCTGCCCAAACCCAGGGTTCTGTTCTCCAGAGAGCAAAGGGAGCGCAGCCAACTGAGCTTGGCCAAGTGGCGTCCCTCCCTAGGGAAGTCACTCTGACTTCTGGGAAGACTTTTCCAGAAATCAGGGGCTTTCCAGAGTCCAGAGGTTTTTTTAAGTTGCACAGACGAGCTCAGCTATAAGGCCCCTCAGGCCAGAAAGGAGGAAGGGTCAGAGCACAGCGAGGGGCAGGGTGCGCGCCTCGGGCTTACCGCGGTGGTGGCATTGGGCTTGGCTCCATGTTGAAGCAGGACATTGATGATGTGTGTGTGACCCTGCTGGGCAGCCTGGTGCAAAGGTGTGTAGCCATTCTGAGGTTGAAGGTGGCAGTGATTTGCAGGGGGAGAGGAAAATGAGGTTAGCCTGCAGTTTTTAACTTCCTGGTCTTATTTACAACAAAACCATCAAAGTTGCTTTGTTTACTTAGACCCAGTTTTCCCAGCAACCCATTTCTCAGCAGCAAACCCTCCCTCACACCTTCTGCTCTGCTAAACAAAGATACCAGCTTATGAAACAAGGAGATAAAAAGACTCTCAGAACAGAACTATTCTCATCTAGTGAACAATTAGCATTAGAAATGGGTATGCACAGAGGAGATTTAAACTGACAAAGGACATTGTCTCTGGTTTCTTCCCTAGTTAGGAAGAAAGTAAACTTGTTTTTTTTTTTTAAAAGGCTGCAGAGAGTCACACAAACTCTTGTTTGCTTATCCTCCTGTTTTTCCTAGCAATTAACCTTTGAGTTTGCTTCACAGTTTCTAAATCAATTAAAATAAATGTAAGCCTATATTCATTTCTGAGAACGGCACTGGGTATAGAACACACCTGTGCACTTAGAGAATAAAGGATAATATCAGAAGTGGCCTGTCCTTAATAATAATAATAAAAAAAAGTCTTTGAAAACTAGCTTTTAACATTCTGGTCTGAATTTTCACATGGATGAAAGCCCCATAGTCTATTATTTCTAAGGAATCTCTAGCAAGCTTCGTGAGGCCTGTCTTACTGAGAACTGCAGTTAGTGGACAAAAGTGATATAGGATGTTGCGTGCTAACATGAATTTAAAAGTCTGGCCAGAATCCTCAGAGGTACAACAAAACAGTATCAATAGCCATCGCTGTGCCATGTGCTAGAGCCTGAAGGTATTTTTCTCTTCTACTCGTTATTAGCACCCTGAAATGAGGGTATTTGTTGCATTGTAGGTATTTCAAAAAGAATGGCTAGCAAATAGTTGAATAAATGGATTTTTTTCCCTATTTCAGAGATGATTAAAATTGAAAATAGCAGCTAAGCAATTTCTTCGTCGTCATTCTTAGGTTTAGGTACTGTGTACACTATGACAGCACAGTAGCTTTGTGCCTCAGAACTACTTTTCCAATCCACTTACCTAACTCTCTCTCTCTCTTTTTTTTTTTTTTTTTTTTTTGGTGGAACCGGGGATTGAGCTCAGGCCTTTGTGCTTTACTTACCTAACTCTTGATATAAAGTTATATTTTTCAGACACTCTATGAGAAGCTTAAAGATCTGAGTGGTCCATTCATACTTCATATTAGTAAAAGCAAATTTGTGTATTCCATACATGTATATGTTCCTTTTACCCAGTGTCCTTGTGGCTTCATGATTGCATGTATATTTCCTTATCCTGATAGAAACCCACTATTTATATACTGGACAAGGGCATCACTTGCTTCTTCTGTGCATCCCCCTGGCCTCTCTGCCCCTGTATGCCAGATCATTCCGTTCAGGATACCCTAAGTCTGGTGCATCCTCTGCTCATCATGGAAGGAGTCTAATGCTTGCTATATTTCCCCACAGTGGAATGAGCCCAAGAAATCTGGAGACATATTATACTGATCATAGGGGCTCCAAGAAGTCTATAGTTATTAGAGAGATGCACATCAGGAGAAATCCACTGACATTTGAGTACCATAAAGTAAGTGATATTTTTCCCCAAAATTCTTCCTTTCCATTGAGATAACAACCAAATTTTGTTTGTGTCTTCATGGGATGAACCCAAGTTAATTCATTTACTAAGTGTTTACTACCCACATGCTATGTGCTAAATAACTTAGTATATAAGTTAATATTATGTACAATAAACTAATTAATATATGTATAACCAACTATTAATACCTATTATAAAAGTGTAATAACAGTTTATGATGAACCATCTGGAGACTGACACTGTGGGAAGATCAGATTGTATTCCTCTACCTACAGACAGAGTGACATTGGAGTGAAAATTAGTAAATATCTAAATTACTCAGAGGACTGGGTACTTTAGATAATTTAGATATTTTAAGTTTGGGAGCACATTTTTAAAGAATCTGGATAGAACATGTGAGTTTAAGCTGGATGGGCAATCAATGCAGGTTGGTGCACAGAGCTGATTTCGGGGGACTGCTAGACAAACTTAACCATTAAACTTTTCATTGCCCTTACCTCCTGTTTACCAGGGGTAAGACACTGCCAGTCATGGAGAGTCCATTGTTTGTATTGGGCAGCTAATCGGTCTCTCTCAGGTCACACTCTCAGGCAGGTCCTGACATAGACAATCTAGATATAAATTAACAACCTTGCTCCTAGCAGATTGCAGGCCATGGATCCCTAGTGGACTCGGCGGCCAGGAAATTGTGCCCTAGTTCTGGTGAGTGAGGGAAGCTGGAACAACTCAAAAACCTTTGCATGACTGGGGTATAATTGATCTTTTTTTTTGTGGCACTGGGGATCAAAGGCAGAACATTGTGCTTGCCAGGCAGGCACTTATGCCACTAAGCTATATCCCCAGCAATCTATTCTTGCAGGCCCAACTGGAGAGAAGCTCTAGACCATTCATTCACAATTCTTGGCAGATTTTGAAGCCCCTCCTTCCCTATTTTCACAGCTGTAAAACAGAAAACCCTAGGACATCAAGTTTGATCAAGGATCAAATAAACTGTGCATAAAAATATTTTTAGCTTTTAAAATTATATGAAAATGCCACCAAACATTGGGTTTTCCCCTCATTAAACAGCTCCGTAATCTGTGCAGTATATGTCATAAAGAAAACTTTTATAGACAGTAGTTCAACCCTCTTCAAAAGTTAATTCATCAAGTCTGGCTTGCCTCAAGGTACTGGAACACAATTTCATTTTAATTTTGAGTAACTAATAATTCCATCTGTTTTCAAACCTTTCATATGAAGTTCAGGAATAAAGGCAATATGTACATTTGCATTTGCTTTGTTTTCTTTTACCTTTTTGTGGTACTAGGTTTTGAACTTAGAGCCTTCAAAACCGAGCTCCATTTCCAGTGATTTTCTATTCTTTTACTCTGAGACAAGAGCTAAGCAGTGAATCTGCCCATGAGCTCAAACTTGTGGTTCTCCTACCTCAGCCTCCCAGAATGTTGGGATTACAAGTATGCACATAGCACCTGCCTCATATACTGCATGTTCAAAGCAATGAAACAATCCTTTACTAACTACAATTGCTCAGGAAATGTCAGGAAGAAAATGTAGCTCTTCCCCTAGAGATATCACTCTGCATGAAAAGGTTCGGAAGGGTTTATTAAATGTCTGTATCTATCAATTCCCACAATATATATGTTTCCAAATACCACAGTAAAAGCTATACAGTTAACTAACAAAACAAAACAAATCAAAACTGCTACTTTTCTCTCCATCAAATGTCCTTGGATACAGATCTACTTACAGTGTTTGATTTCTATATATTAACTATATCAATATAACCATCTCAAAAACTAAACACTTAATAAAAATACAGTGAACATTTCAAGTGCAGCTAACGTCCCACTGCATGGCCCTTGGTGCCTTTCTGGGGAATACCTGCCTTCCAAAAAAATGTTTTTCCAGGAATGCTCACTTGTGGGCTGGCTCAGCAAAAACCATGCTAGAAGCTAAAGTCTGAGAAATCACCTAAAAGCTTTTAAATAAGTATCAAAGTAAAATGTCATGAAAGCTCAAGAATTGCTCAGAAATAAGGTAGCAGCTCTTCTTGCTAAGGTAAGAGTAGCACTTTGAATCTTAAATCTTATAGTATTTTTTTATAATTTAAAAGATAAGTTTGTTTCAAATTAGTTTGAGAGATCTTTAATTTTTTAAGTAAGGCACTTACTTGAATGTAAGTGGGCACTTCTTTTGTACTCAGAATCAAACTCAGGACCTGTGCTTACCAGGCAGGCACTGTGCCCACTGAGCTATATCCCCAGCTGGGAGTATTCTTATTATAGAGATAATTTTGTTTCTACATCTAGGAAGTCTTAAGAAATACTGACTCATGAAACTCATACAGATTTTTAGTTAGTAGCATTCTGAATGGTAGCTTTGGAAACTTCTGAATGTGCTCACCACTTTCCTTGAGCCCACACAGTTTCCACTGGCAATTTCTGATCTGGGAAGCTAAAAAGTAATATGCAAAGATTTCTTTGAATTAAAAAAACCTAAAGTAGCAAGTGATATTATGAATAACAACAACAGTTATAACATGGATTTCTCTGTAATTTGAGTGCGTGGAATTGCAGGGGTCATGTTCTGTCTCTGATTTGGTGAACAGGACCCCTAATGTGCCATGAGAAAAGATTTTGGGATCCAGTGAGCCCTGAGAGGCCCCTGAGAGCTAGCAGTGCAGAACTTCCTCATGTTGGTCACGCTGAGCATGAACGCGTGATATATCCAGTGACTGAGCTTGTTACAGATGAAAGGCATGCAGGCGAGGCTCCCTGTCAGTACTTCCTCCTGGGGGATGGGAACTGAGACTGGGGTCACGGGTCCAGAATGAGGTCAAGGAAATTTGCCAATGCATCCAGTGTCCTAGTAGGAGTCTATCCTCCCCTGCAGCAACTTGTTAAATTGATCTCAGCTCTTCTATAACAAAAGCCATTCTGAAGTTAACCTACCTGGTTATCAAAGGTTATCAGAAAGAGAAGTCTCAAAGAATTACAAAACTACACAGTGTCTTCCAAATCATCTTAAAAGAACTTAAAAAAATAATTGTAGATATGGTCCAGATGGCTGAACTTATTTGCTTATAGAAGGAAAAATGAATCCAAGTATTTTACCTTGGTTTTTGCATTAACATTGGCTCCTTGCTTCAGTAAAAAGTTGACCATTTTCACATTTCCATAATGACAGGCCACAATTAAAGGAGTGTAACCAAGCTGTAAATAACAAATAAATCATAAAATAATAAAGTGAAAGCATTATTACTTTAATGGGTAATAACCAAAGGGGGAAAGGAATTAGGCAGAATTTCAGTCATTACATGGCAGATGGAAATTGAGTTTGCTCAAATATTATAACTATAATCAGACCCCTGAACATAAAAGACTTTACATCAGCAAGGGGGATCAGAAACGTGTGTGACTTAATTTGAAAAGAAATGCACATGACAAGACCTGAGACAGGGAAGGAGACAGGCTATGCAGAGGACAAAGAGGAGACACAGGAAAGGCACAGCTAATGCGGGCTTAAACGTCAGGTAGAACTTAATGGCACAGAAAGGGAAAGGATACAGCAAGACAAAAGCGTGAAGTTGGGCAAGCTTGGAAGGAAATCAGCAAATCATCTGGCCCAGAAAAACCAAGATGGAAAGGGTGGGCCAAGCCCGTGAAAGTAGAGTCTTCTTGGGAAGGATCTTGACAACACACTCCCCATTTGGATTTGTTTGTGAGCCTCTGACAGCCTTTTGGGCCTGGGCTGACCCAAATGAGACCTCCTGGGATTCACCCAGAGCTCTTCATGACACTGACAGAGACCGGCTCTACCTTGGTGTGTGCGTCCTGGTCAGCCCCATGCGTGGTGAGAATGTCGGCAACATTGACTTTGTCTTCTTGGGCCGCGAGGTGTAAGGATGTGAGTCCACTCTAGAGAAAGCATGAAGCACAAGGAGTTCACTGGGAGAGGAAAACACGCTGAACTGTGCAGCATCTAACATCATGTCTGGAAAAGAGTCCTGAAAAACTCAGAGCCTTTCTCTGCCCAGGAACCGTGTCTGCTGACATCTAAGACAATCTAAGTCAATGTGATTTTTCATCCAAGACTTAAGTCTAGGTCCTGGTGAACTGCATTTTCTGTTTTCTTTCTTGGGTAGTTTTGATGGGAGACTTTTAAATAACTCAGCTAAAAAGCTTCCAGACCACATTCACTTAAATACCAGCTACCTCCTGTGGCACCTATTTATTTTCTTGAAAAAGTGATCAACCACATAATGGTGTTACTTTATAACCTCAGCAATAATCTATGTCTTTATCAATGAAATTTCATGTCAATATTCAAAATGCATAGAATTAAAAGAAATTAGTTTAGAATAATTTCTTCCAGTACCCCAAAGAGTACCTATCATTCCTCTAGATGCTAAATTATAAAAAGTAACCCTACCATTTGTAATGCACTATAAACTAGCTCCTTTTTTGTAAAAACTGGCATACACACATCAGGCAATTATTTTGTTCATTAGATTACGCAAGTAAAATACAGTTGTGAATAATTAAGCAAGAATGAGAAAAGAAAGGAAAAACTCATTTGTAGTCAGTGCTACACTCTGCCAGTTTCACTACACACAAGGGGCTTCTATCCAGTGAAACTGAAAAAAATTTTTTAAAAGTATCTTAAATCCTAAATAATTTGTAATGTTTCACAGGCATCTTTTAAGTACTTTCATACATAAGGAAGTATACTAGGCAATATAATATGGCCAGGAACATCAGTTTTGGCCTTTAGAGTGCTTATCTTCTAGTTTACAATGCATTTATACCAAATAGTGCTTCAACGCTTTAAACACTCATCTTCCTCCTGTCTGTCTTGCGGCTATAAATGGAGGTAGTGAGCTACCCGTGCTCTGAGTCTTGCCACCTTCTTACGCCTAGTTCACATTAGTTTACATCAGCAAGGGGGATCAGAAATGTATGTGACTTAATTTGAAAAGAGATGCACATGACAAGACTTGAGACAGGAAAGGAGGCAGGCGATGCAGAGGACGAAGAGGAGACGCAGGAAAGGCGTAGCTAATGTGGGCTTAAACACTGGGTAGAATTGTGCGTATGCCAGTTTTTACTAATCAAAATTGGTGGCCACCACTTTGCCCATCTCTTCACTGCACCTGACTGCGAAGGATGAGCTATGCTCTTCAACATCACCATCTCTCCATGGCTCTACGTCTAGAAAGCAACAAGGGTGCTGCCCTTTAATAACGTAGTGATACCCACAAAGAAAAAAACACTCTTCCACTTGGCAAGAGACCTTTTACTTGAGTATCTGGGACCTTCCAACCCTTGGACCTCTGGCTGTGCTCAGCTTTGAATTTCATGAAACATTAGAATAAGACAGAAAATATAAATACTATTCAATCCTGGACGTAACCTGAATATGAATACAAAACTGAAAATTCTTCCTCATACTGGTTTTTCTCATTTTGAAATAGTAAGTATAAAAAAGATTTTGTTTTTACAGACAAAGCTGGTGTATTTAATAATTTTACAGAAATAATCATTAAATGAAGTGGTCTAAATATCTCAAAGAATTTTAATGGCATGTCAAATGTAAGACATTCATTTTACAGAATGGCCTTTTCCTAACACAAGATTATAGATGAACAGTCAGTATGTTTGTCACCATAAACTTGCATATTGAAATAAAATTGTATAAAACCTCCTAATAACCCAAGAAAACAGAAGATGTTAAAGGGGTTTCTTTTTAAAAAGTAAGCATTTTCCTATGATATCCTAGTAAACTACATCTGTTTTTATTTCATTGTATTTTATATGGTGATCAACTGGATAAATATAGTATAGTAAAGAAATAATATATATTTAATGAGAATTAATTTAGAGAGCATGATTTAGAATTGATTTAGAGAGCATGAAATTTTGATTTTAGTTCATTAAAAAAAAAAAAAACAATGCATGTCCCTTTCAAAAGCAATGAGGAAATTTATTACTGGTTTTGATTTTTTTTTTTTTTAAATCAGACCTTGTGCTTGCCAGCAGGCACTATGCCACTGAACTACCTCCCCAACCCCTGGTTTCACATTTTATTCAAAATAATCTTACAGTTACATTATCACATTATGATCTCAAAAGGTAATGTTATTTTGATATATAAATTATATTACCATACAGATATACTTGAACATATTTACAAAAGTTTTACTGTATTCACAAATATATTAGGCCTTTACCTTTAAAGTTATCAAACTCAGGACCTGGCACGTGCCATGCCAGCACTTGTACTGCTGGGCTATATTCCCACTCTTCAAATCATTTTCATAAAGATAATAGTGTGATTCAAAACATTTTCTTCATTGTTGAGTGTACAACTCAACAATCAATAAATACTAGCTGACTGACTGCTAAAACTGCTAAACTGCTAAAACTCTTATAGCAAGTAAAACACTTAAGAAAATACCATCAAAGAAGACATAGTGAACTCCTGCCAAATATATATCTGTTATTTTTATCAATTAAAAACAATACCATCAGAAGCATTCCATGGTCAGTTTTATGAACTGTCTAGATCTTTACTCCAAATTTTACTGGTTTATTTACTGACTTCACTTGCTTCTCATTGAAGTGTGTTCAGTAGACAAAAAGCGCATGTGCTCTTCTAGACCGACAGTGAATGAAATCTTGGTGCGCATATCTCCGGGAGGGTAAGTGATCGTGTCAATGAAGTAATTCCGATGGGACAGGGAGATCGTGCCCCAGATTGGGACAGGGAGATGGTGCCCCAGACTGCCTGTTCAGCTGATGCACTGGATTTCACTATATAAGGCTTTGTCATGTTCATTCTTTTTAAAATGAAAATATTTTGGGAAGACTAGCTCTTAAATAGCTCTTATCATATGCTGTGGTTTGAATATGTCTTCCATTTTTTCATATGTTATAAACTTAAAACCTAAATTCATCTGTGGACGATCTTTAAAGATAGGGTGAGAAGGTAATTAGCATTACGCGAGGTCATGAGGGTAGCTCCCTACCCCACTAGGGTGGCACTGGTGGCCTTATGACACTGGTGCTGAGCCTTTTAGGGCTCCCAGTGATGACAAATAGGTAGCGGCAGCACGCATGCCATAGGGTTGCCACCACTGTCTCGCAAGAAGAGGAACTCTCTGGCTCAGTCTGGCTATGGGATGCCCTTTGTCATGTCTGAAGGAGCAAGAAGGGCTTTGCCAGATGTTGAGCAGACGCTGGTGCCACAGCACTGGACTCCCAGCCTCTTGGAAGCATGAGCCAGGTACACGCTTACTAGTCATAAATGTGTTTCTATCCATCTCGGGTATTTTGTTAGAGGAACAGAAAATGAACCAAGACATTATACTTTTTCAAAGGACCTGAGATCTGATACAGAGCAGTGTGTGAAGGTAAGGGATGCAGAGTGATAAAGACCCAGCCCACAACCAAGGCATTTGGGACAATCCACCTGGGTGATGGCTCTGCCTGTGGAAGGGACATTACACACATCACTTGTAATTGCTTTTAAGGTACATTTCCACACAATACTTCAAAATCCCAAATTAACTCCATAGTCAGATGTAGAAGAAAGAAAAGCATTTACATGCTTTCAGAAGATTCTAGGAAGCTTCATTGTCACTAAACCCAAACCATGTATTATATAAAACATTGAAAGAGTCAAATAAAGAACTATCTTCTAGTACTTTTTTTTTTTTTTTTTGAGGAACCAGGGATTGAACTCAGGCCCTTGAGCTTGTCAGGGAAGCACTTATTGCACTGAGCCATCTCCCCGGCCCAAGAACTATCTTCTAAACACAGGTTCCAGTTATTATTTTCTCAGTATGTACCGTCAGCAGAGTATAGCAGATAGATGGACTTACATACATAAGTAGGTAGATAAATAGAATGCAGATAGATGAATACACAGATATACACTTGTAAAAATTCTAAATATTTTTAGATTTAAATAAATTCTCCCTTATGCCCTTGACCATATTCTATTGAGTACCCCCTACCACCACTCATGACCCTACCATTCAGGTGGGCTGGAGGATAAGTTGAATGGTGCATTTGGACCTAACTGCTTTTGAACAAAATCACAGAACATACATACCATCACCTTCCCTCCCATGCTACCTTCTCTCAAATTTGGAATTAGGGACATCAGAAACTAGGGTGATGTCAGCCAGCTGTTTGAACTACAGTGATGTTAAGTCCTTGGAGGGGAGCACCACGAACCTGAAGAAACAAATCTACAGAAAGAGGTCAGTGAAACTGGCTAAGAGAGAAAAGACACAAAAACACACCTGTAGAGCTGGAGAATCTATGAGTGACTCCCCTGCTTCTCATGATTTTCCAGCCCCTCACTAGGGTTGCTTCCCTGCCTGTCTTGGAGTCTACAATATACCCATGTTTCTTTGTTTTCATCTTTACTCCAAATTATCTTAGCTCAGTTTCTGTTTGCATTCATCCAAAAGTTTCTGATGGAAGCAAGGAGGAAGAATGGGTTACCTTGGTTGACATGTGGATATTAGCTCCCTTGTCCAGCAGCAAGGTGACCATGTCCGTGTGCCCCTCCTGCGAGGCCAGGTGAAGTGGAGTTACACCTTGCTTTGTCACAATGTTTGTCTCAGCTCCATAGTTGAGGAGAGTGGAAGCAATTTGCATTTGGTTCTTCTTGGCAGCAATATGTAAAGGAGTGTAACCATTCTAAAAATGAAGCAAAGACTCATTTATAAGCAAAAATAAAATTTAGTAAGTTCCTAACATGTTTCTCTAAAGGAAATATGAATGTGCAACAAACGAAAAAGGTTAAAGCAAGCTGACAGTTAATCCAAACTCTAAGCCATCCCCAAGTTTCTGTCCAACCATACCTAAGCTCCCATTCTTCTGCAAGAGAATTACAGGCACAAAATCTCCTTATATTATTGGTTCTCTCCTGAAGATAACAAGGCAGGTTCCTTTTCTATACAGCCATCTTTAAATACTGGCTATAGATTTCATCTTTCTCTCTTTAGTTACCTCTTTTGCAAGATCATCTCCCCATTCTATCCTCTGTTCCCTTTAGAAACAGTATCTCTAGACCCTCCTCCACTAGGGATGACCTGGTCTGACTGGACCACAGCTTGGTAATATTGCTCTTGAACTGTGGTACCACAACCAAATATTAAACTTTAGAAATAGTTTTAATCACACAGAATAAAATGGTAACACTGTACAATCCTTTTGGATTGGACTGTACTTTTCAGTCAGACAGCAAATATTGTGTTAGTTGCCAGGCAGTGCATCAGGTGAAGGGACATGAAGATGAGCCTAACGCTATCCAGAGTTGGATACATGGAAAAGATATAACAGTGCAAAATGGCTTTACATGAATCCTGCAATCAGTTTAAATCTGGACTCTCCCCTTAGCAGAAGTGGAAAAGTGTGACCACTGGCTTTGCATGGGAGTTAGGCCAGTGGACCAAAATACCTCAGGCTTCCTTTACAAGATACAATGGAAACCCAATACTTAGTTAAAAACAAACAAATAAACAAACATACTGGGACAAGTGTCAGGCTAGACTACATATTGTCTTCTTTTCTTTTATCAAAGCTGGTAAAATACTACATAAAAATGTATGAGAGAAATTAAAAACATCAGGTTACCATTGATACGACACATAGATGATGAGAAAGGCAAAAAAAATAGAGAGATCACATGTGTGTGTATGTGTGTGTGTGTGTAAGAGAGAGAGAGACACACACACACACTGAGGTAAGAGGCATTTTGGGGACATTTTCTTTTTTTAATTTTAAAAAATATTTTAAGTTAATTTTTCTTTCTTTTTCTAAATTTTTGATAAAATTATTTACTGGTATAGGGTCTTGCTATGCAACTCACACTCACAGTGATCCTCCTGTCTCAGCTTTCCCGGTGCTGGGATTATAGGCAGGTGCCACCATACTCAGTGATATGGCATGGGGTACCAGGGTTCGAACCTGGGTCCTTGCACTTGCCAGGCAGACACTTAAACATAAGAGCTATCTCCCCAGCGCTGAGGACATATTTTCGTAATCTAACTAAAAAAGTATACCAAAAATTAAAACACAAGAGCTGACCAGATAGCTCAGCAGACTAAAGTGCTTACTTATGCACAGTGCAACAGCTGGGGCCTGATCCCCAATGTGCCGCGCCAGCCGCACACCCAAGGCATGCTGAAACAGCGATTAAGACTGGGTGTGGTAGCGCAGACCAGTAATCCCTGCACTTGGGAGGCTAAAAACAGAAGAATCACTACTAGTCCAATCTATGTAGTGAGACCATGCACTAAATACATAAAAGAAAAAGAATTTAAAAAGAATTTTGAGAATTGTAATCTTTTTATGCCATCATCCAATAATATTCAATGGCCTTCTTTCCATTACCTACTCTACTCCCATTTCTCCAAGCAAAAATAAGCATCTCTCATTTTTCAGAGCTGACCCTTTAAGCTAATGAGGCAAAGCCAGCAGCGATTCCCAGAGCCTGCTCGAGGCCGAGCACAGGTCCCAGGTGCTCCAACTGTGGAGAATGTTACATTCAGCTTCTGGGGTTCTTGAATAAGGCTCAGGCTTTTGTGGACCCTTAAATTTTTGGCATCTTCTTTTAGTTCCAACGTGGTTCTTCAGCCCCAGCTTCCCCCATTCCTGAGCACAGGCCCTACCAAGGTGGGGAAAGCATTGGGCATCTGTGAAGGAGGCTTCTGTGGAGAATGGTGCGAATATTCTGACAACACAAGAGATCATCAAAGGGGCTGATTTGGGCAATGAGAGCCACCTTCTGCTACACAAACCATACACAGTTTTGGAACTAACTGAAGGAAATTCCCCTCATATACCCAATTAAGACCAAGGAGAGGTTCTAGACTCAGGGAGAAAGAAGCAAAGGACTCAAAGGACCATTTGTTAGGAAGCCAGGAAACTGTAATAAAGAGAAAGGGATGTATAGAGAGGTGTGTGTATACAATGTTATATACATTATAATATTTTGTTACATGAAACATGCTTATATATTAGAATAATGGTGTTTTACAGAATTTACTTTTACATAGTATCTCATTTGCTTATATATAATTGTATACATGTTTGTTCTAAAGTTACTCTGCCTAAGATCAAATTCTAGCTCTCACACTTATTATTCTTATGACTTTATGCAAATTAACTTATTTAAATATCATTTCCTTATCTGAAAAATGGAGATCATTATAATACAAATATCACAGATTATCAGCTTCAGTGGGCTACTTTACGGAAAGTGCTAGGTATCCTATTTGACACATAAATGCTGGTTGTCTTATTTCATCTAAATAAAATTTCATCTTATTTCATCTAATAGCATGAATATTTTTCCATGGCAAAAACTTTTAAGCATATTATCAAAATATGTTTGCAAAATGAAGAGGCAGGGCCAGGGAGATAGCTCAGTGGTCTAAGTGCCTGCTTGGCAAGCTCATGGACCCAGGTTCAGTCCCCAGTACTGCATGCCATGCTGGCCCCGACCCCAGGCTTGCTGAGCTGGCCACCAAGAATGAGCATGGTGGTACATACCTGTAAACCCAGCAGTGGGGAGGCTAGAAACAGGAGGGTCACTACAAGTCCCACCTGCATAGTTAGACCCTGTACCAAATACATAAAATTAAAAAAAAAAAAAATGAAGAGGCACAACATGATGATGACATTATATATTACATGGCATTCGGGCATTTTTTTCACGATAACAAAGGGGCAAACCCAAATGACAACATGTGGTTCCTAAGTATGAAACTTTAGTTGGAGCTGTTTTCAGAGTTGGTGCTGGATAAACACCAAAACCACACTGTTAACCTGGAGATGTAAAAGGATCCACGCTACGATGAACACAGGCAAAACAGCTTAAAAGACAAAGAAACAAGAGTCTTTCACATAGCACAATGAAAAGTTTGAAGTCTGAAGGAATGAGTGTGTAAAGGGTGTGTTTTATCCTCACATCCTGTCTTAATAGGAAAGAAGCACCTGTGACATCATTATCATGTTTTGCTCCTCAACATTCTGATGCATGTATCTACTCAGTACTGGCCACGCGATTCCTCTTCGCTGGCTCATGGACACACACCTCTCATATCTGCTACCTTTACAACAGTAAAAGATTTTGAAGAAGCAGCCGGTAGAAACGAAAAGGATGCTAATACCCCAAATTACTGTTATGAACGACTGTCAGTAGCTGCAGTTACACCACCACGTGCTTGAGACACCATTCCCGTGTGCTTGCAGACTTCAGCTACACCTGCGCCTGCGCATCCTTTCTGGGTCCTCACCTTGGCAATGGCGTGAGGGGAAGCACCCTTCTCCAGTAACAGCAGCGCCACCTTCTGGTTGTCATAGTGAGCAGCAACATGGAGCGGGGTAAGGCCATTCTGTAAAGGGTGTGTTTCAGTTTCAGCATTAATAAATTAGCTTTAGCTGCTCTGAAGCTACCAGGATGCATGGAAACTGTGTTTAGTTTGTGTTAATAATTAATGTAGTAGATAGAAAAGAAGGAATCAAAACAAATGCACAATAATTTTCATGGTAGAAACAACTAAAATAAAAAATGATTGAGTTTATAGTAGGCAAAGTGCAATCTTGATGATCACAACAAAGAAAGGTGTAGGATGCTATGTCAGAAACACTACATGGACACCACAGCGATTCTTCTTAATATAGGGAAGCTGGGGGCCCTGCCATGACAAAAACACACATTTGGGGCACAGCTGGAAATTATTTCTAAACACATGTACATGTGGAAAACCATGAACAATTATCCCCACCATGTCTATCTGACATCGTTTAATCATTTTACTCATATGAAAAAAATATTTCACAGATCTCTCGACTGGTCAACTCCACTAACTGTATAACTAAAATGGAAACATGGAATTAAAAATCTTTACCTTCCCAGCAGAGTCTGCAGCAGCACGGCGTTGTAAGAGAAGTTTTGCCACATCCAGGCTTCCATACTTGGCTGCTACATGAAGAGGGGTAAAACCCTTCTAAAAAGATGAAGAAAGAAAATATGTAGTATTTATTTTTCTAACTCCTACCAAATTCTTTATTTGTTAACATCTTAAGTTAACTTTGCTGATTTTCTACTTGAAAGAAATACTGGTAGTTTGAAATTCATTTGCCATAAAAAAGCAAGGATAAAAAATGAAACTTAATATTCCCAAGCTTGGCTTGATGGACTGGACAACAAAAATTTTATTTTAACATCTTGGACACTGAAATTCAACTGTATAAGTTTGGGATTTATAATGACCACTAGTGTCAGGAAACTGCTCTGATTTGAAAGTGGAACAAAAAAAGCCTGTTCTTTTTTGTTTCTGAAGTTAATAATATCGAGACAACAGCTGCTTTCTATTTCTTAAACTTTTTATAACACCTTAATTTAAACTTTATCTAAATTTTAGGATTATTTTTGGAGTCACAGTAAAAAAGAATAACTATTTGTGATCCAGTTTATATACTTTTTGCAGATATAGCAAGACAAACAGTCCACAGAACAAAAATATTCACTGTTTTAAAAGCTCTTTATATCCTGACTTCTGTCCCCTTCATTGAAGACCAACACTGTCTAAAAAAACAACTCCTCTTGTGAAATACAGTATACTTCTGGTATGATGTTGGGGTGATTAACACCAGACTTTTATGCCCCCTAAAGCTTTAAAGCTCTTTTACAAATGGCTGTCCTCCACACCCTAATATAAACATGCTCAGCGCCCTGTGCACCCGGCCAAAAGCCTTGCTCTGCAGTTAGCAGTGTGCTGTAAATACAGATAAGTCCCCAGGCTGAGATCCTGAGCATGGCCAGGTTTCCACACTATGATCTCAACTCTATCGTCTTGGCCAGACATTTACACCACATGTTCTTCTGGCATTAGGGTGGGAATGGGAAAATTCTAAGCGGACCAGGATCTGCCTGGGTTGAGTCCTTTCAGATAGCTTCTCCTCAGGCCCTCCAAGCCCTCCACTGACAGCACCCAAGAACCAATGCTGCCCTGCTTTAGTGTCAACAGACTAATGGCCCAATTATTCTGCATTAAGATGACAGTTTTCTTTTTGCTTTTTTTTTTTCTTTTCCTTTTAAACATTTGGTACTAATAAGTTTCTGGAAGAGAGCGACTCTCCTGGCTTTTGCCACATGTGAACCAAATACAGGAAGGGTTTCTTCCTCCTGGCATGCGTCCACATCATCCACAGCTGCCGCTACAACTCTGCTCCCCGTACTCAGTGCACACAACAGTGCGGGTGATGCTAACTGGAGTTGAAGCAGAGTTCACATGGGGAGGAAGGAGAAATCAACTCCCAATAAACTGATCAACGCCATCAGTTTGGAAACTCTTATTAGACAAAGCTGCATACTGCAGGACCCCAGTGGCAGGGTTAGAAAGCATGTTTTCAGTCATACAGCCCTATTCTCCCATGTTAATTCCATCGGGAGATTACCTACTCTCTGACATTTATAAACACTTAAACAGGTTTTGGTTGAAGTGACTCACTGTTTGGCCCTAGCTGGTTATACTGTTAAAACTACTGTTTCATTGTTTCTTATATTTCATTGCTCTAATTTACTATGGCTGTACTATATTCTTAAACTAAAAACTATTTGAAAGAGAAGGAATTAACTATTCCTTATGTCCATATTTTTATATCTTAATTTTATCTGTTTATACCTTCATCTGTTAGGACAATTACCAAGCCTCTCTTGGGTTCTTACTACTATTGTTGTATCTTTGTTGCTTAGTTACTGGATTTGTTTTAGTTTACTTTTATTTTTTATTTATTTACTTTTTTTTTTTTTGGTGGAACTGGGGATTGAACTCAGGCCCTTGCACTTGCCAGGGTAGTGCTTATTCCACTGAGCCATCCTCAGGCTGAAGTTTACTTTTAAAGAATCTTCAAAAACCTGTTCAACTTTTGAGATGTCAGAATTTGAATAATTATCCATTTCTGACATCAAAAGATGTTTTTCAGCCACGGGCAATCAACTAAGCCCAAAGAGCAGTTAGTGGGAGGTTTCTACACCCCTCACTTCACACCTCTAAAAATTTCCCCTGCTTGGAAGCAGTATTACGCCCATGTGTTGTGAACAAATTTAAAGGGTCTTTTAATTAACGTGAATCATCACTAAATTCATAAAATTATTTTGCCCAGTGGCAGAATCCTTTGTTTTAGAATTTTTCTTGCTCCCTTTTCCTGTCCTTCTGCCCTCGTTCTATTCCTCTTGCTCCAATGAGCTGATGGTGGTGGCCACGTTTTATCCCATCACTTCCAAATACTCGATTTAGAATAGAGTCTGTCAAAACAAAACTGGAAATAAGCAAAATTCAGGTTGCTATATATTCCTCTTTTGACACCAGTAACAACTTAGGAAGTGCTACTCTGCAGTTCAGCTCCATGCAGGCAGAAGTGTACTTGGAAATGACAGGAGGAGAAGGGAAATATCAGGTTGGAGTGGGCTGAAACTAGGCCAGGGATAAAGACAATTAAGTAAAGCCAGTTTCTGCATAGCACTACGACTGTCAATGTAATGTGGTATTTTCTTTCTCATTAACAATACCAGCTCATTGCCCTTGAAAATCTGTTTTCTCTTGAGAATGAATGCATTATAGATCTTATGGTAGAAAGGGAAGAACATGTGGAACTTGCTTTATGGAAATCATATTAGTTAAAATCCTGGATACTGGTACTAAAAGCAAAACAAAACACCCCACACTGTCATGTAGTGAAAGACTAAAATCCAGCATCTTTTCTTGATGATTTACATAAATTTTCATGGTCCCTTTTTGATCATTTAGAAAATGCATCTAAAGTAAGTCAGAGACTGATCCTTCTTGATACTTTGTGCAGTAGAGCAGAGGGCCCCAACATGGGGATCCTCGTGGCCTTTAGAAAGGCCTTCTCCTCACCTTGGTAGCTAAGGAGTGTGCCGCGCCTGCTTCCAGGAGCACTGAAGCCACATCCACCTGGCCTTCCCGGGCGGAGATGTGCAAGGGCGTGTAGCCGTTGGTGGTGGCCGCGTCTGGATGAGCCATGTGCTGTAGAAGCAGCTGGACAATTTCTGTCTTACCCAGGCGGGAGGCAATATGCAAAGGTGTCTGTTCCTCCTACAACTCAAGTCAAGTAAAGAGTTAGTGCCAGGCAGACCAAACTTCCCCGCAGGATGAGAAGTTCGTACGATTCACAACCATCTTGTCCACTGCCTTATGGAATCTCTACAACTCTTCACTCAAAAGCAAATTGTTACACCTTTGACTAAGGCTTCATTTATGTTTTGTTATATAGATGACTTATTTGACCACAAGATTTCCCCTTGATTTTTACAGAGTAGTACTTTCACGCAATTGGTCCTCATTTTCTTGGAAACCTTAAACACTGCTCAACTCATTAGCACTTTATCCTTCAGGTATGCTTAGGTATAAACTGACTTGTGACTTTTAGGAAGAGAGAAATCGAATCCAGAAGTCCTATGACCTAGATTCTTCCTCAAAAGCTTTCACTTAAAGACAAGATTTAGTCTGAGAACTGTACCCAGGGAAGAGGGAAGCTGTCAGACTTTGTTCTTAACTCTGTTCAGCCAGCCAAGAACACAAATGCTGGTCCAGAATTTTTCTTCAAGGAAAAGCCACTGATAAAGGAGATATTGTAGACTGGTTTTTAAAGATTCTGTTCCAGGAGGTATTGCAGATAAACCTGCGACTTAGCTCCCAGACTTCAAATATGAGAAGTAACTCTGGTCAGAAGCAAATGATATAAACTTTTTGCTAAGCGTGCTGAGTATAAAAATACAGAATATAGCTGTGCAGAAGGGACATGAAGGACATGTTTGAGGAGGCTGAAGGAATCACCCAAGTCTAATGTGTACCTAAGAACAGCGCTTTCAGGGTTAAGAGACCCAGGCCGACCATCACCTCTTGTAAAAAGCAAATTAAGTGTAGCCCTAGTGATGAAAGGGGGTATATCTGCCCAAAGGTATATATCACAATAAAAGTGAGGAAGAAAAAACAGGGCCCATTTCCAGGGCCAATAATGAGTGGGGAAGAAAAGGTAAACTATATCAGACCAAATAAATGTACTACTTCAAGCTACAAGAAAAAAAGCAGCTATAGAAAGAGAGAAATAGTACTTCATGCAACTCCAGGTGTTGAAAAATAAGTAATAGTAATTTAATTATTTCAGTAAGAGAATTAGAGTTTTATTAAAATTGCAATTTATAACTTTCTATTATATATGATAACTTATCCTTAAAAAAAGACCTGAAAGGAGTCAGGAAATGTATTATTGGACTATTTTCCAAATAGAGTAAGAGAAATTTAAAAGTTTTCAGGAATTTTCAAGGCCATTAAGCTATTAAAATAGGGCTTGAATTCTGGTGCTGGGTTCAAAAGACAATGTTTCTTTGCCTATATACTCTACAGAAAGAATATGGTAAGACAGATCTGAGGAAAATTAACAGGGCCAGGTGACTCTCAATAGGAATGGAGACAATGAACATATATAAAAATAACAAGCAATATCCACCAAAAATCAAGGAACTTGAAAGATGCTGTAGTGAACATCTAACACTACTAGGTTTCACTTCTCAGACTTCAGTTCTGCAGAACCTGACAGAGGTGCACAGTCTAAAACTGTGTTTTTAATGGGAGGTGGGGCCCTTGAACATGTAAAGGAGAAGCAGCAATCCTTGACTGATGGTAGCTACCGGACCTGGTTAAAGAATCTGCCAAGCGTTCTTGGTGTTGTTAGACCCTATAACATTAAAGTACTTTCCTCCTCTAGGTTAAGAAATAAGCTGTCTCACCCACTTTTTACAACTTTTGGTAGAGTCCTACCTAAAAGTAGAAAAGAACATACAGATTTGGTTACAAAAATCTTTAACCGATAACCTGGGATATACGCACTTTTAATGATTGGGCTTTTCTTTCTCGATGGAAGTGCAAAAGTTGAATTTGCTAAAGTTAATGGAATATAAGTCAAAAAGTAGGGGATGTGAAGAAGACCCATGGGAAGAGGAAAAGCCAGAGTGTGTGCACGGAAGGGGTCTGCTCTCCTAAACCTCTTCTGAACATAAGAGGTAAAAATCCCTTCATCAGGGCCAGGAGACAGCTCAGCAGCATAAAGAGCTGCTGGCAAGAACAAGGTCCTGAGTTTGATCCCCTGTATCAAAAAGAAAATCTCTTCACCACAATGCATTGTTGACAAGAAATAAGTGAGCTCTACTTTTCCACCACAATCTGATTTGTTACTCTATTCCAAGGTGACGAAGTCAGAAGACAGGCAGAACCCCAAGTCCTTTTACGAATGGACAGAAGTAACAGTGGCTAAGAGAGCCTCAAATTTCTGTGAAATTTCTGTTACTAGTTACTAGCTTATAGGTTTCTCAGGAACAAAGTCTACTGTAGCTAAGCAAAGTTTTAATGAGGTAGGTGTCAAGTGCATTTAAGCTTAAGGACCTTACGGTTGCTTGGTTCCTAAAGCACATTCAGGCCCCATCATTTCAGTTTAAGGTGCATCAGCAAAAGCTCCTAAAACAGAAGGAATCCGGCCTGGGAGGCCCTGGTGGCCCTGTCAGCTATGCCCACTGGGGACATGGACATTAAGGACTTTCCTCAGAGCCCGGCCTGGGATAAACATTACCTGTGACCAAGGAACTTAGGCTACTATAACCTTGGTGCTCCAGTCTGTCTGCTCAGAAAAATAAGCCCCATACCCTTAGCTGAGAAGAATGTGTGCTTTTAAAATTAGAAATAATATTGTGATTATAGGGTTTCTTTTTATTATAGATTGGAAGTAGGCAAAAAGTATGGCTTAGTTCTTGGTTATAATAACCATGGTATATTACTTCAAAATTCATTTGAGAAGAACTATAAAGTATCAAGATCTTAGCCGGGCGTGGTGGCGCAGGCCTGTAATCCCAGCACTTGGGAGGCTGAGGCAGGAGGATTGTTGTGAGTTCGAGACCAGCCTGAGCTACAAAGTGAGCTTAAGGCCAGCCTGAGCTGCATAGTGAGACCCTGCCTCAAAAAGACAAAAAAAAAAAAAAAAAAAAAAAAAA